>BLSH010361799.1:193139-205345 GCA_018402905.1 Glandirana rugosa
TTAAATGCCCCCCCCCCCCCCCCCCAGATGTCAACATAAAACATCTGTTTTTGGAGTTTGCTCATGTCATCCCACTCATAGTCCATTGATTACCTTCTCCAGCTCCATAGCAGAAGGTCCATACTTCTGTATGGATCGGGGGCTAAAAGAATAGTCTGCAGGGAAGCTGTCTATTGCTCATGTGATGTGCTGATTGCAGTTGCTTTGCAGGCTTTATTGCAAAAGATTCATAAATTTATGCTTTTTTGTTTTGCAATATGGGTGTGTTTACAGTGTCTTGAGAAAATTTTCATACCCCTTGAAATTTTCCACATTTTTGTCATGTTACAACCAAAAACGGAAATGTATTATGTATTCTATTGGGATTTTATGTCATAGACCAACTCAAAGTGGCACATAATTGTCAAGTGGAAGGAAAATGATAAATGATTTTCAAAATGCTTTACAAATATCTGAAAAATGGGGAGTGCATTTGTATATAGCCCCCCTGAGTCAATACTTTGTAGAACCACCTTTTGCTGCAATTACAGCTGCAAGTCTTTTTGGATATGTCTCTACCAGCTTTGCACATCTGGAGAGGAATTTTTGCCCATTCGTCTTTGCAAAAGTCTTGCCACAGATTCTCAATTGAATTTGTCTGGACTGGGCCATTCTAACACATGAATATGCTTTGATCTAAACTATTCCATTGTGGCTCTGGCTGTATGTTTAGGGTCATTGTCCTGCTGGGAGGTGAACCTCCACCCCAGTTTCAAATCTTTTGCAGACTCTAACAGGTTTTCTTCTAAGATTGCCCTGTATTTGGCTCCATCCATCTTCCCATCACCTCTGACCAAGCTTCCTTGACCCTGCTGAAGAAAAGCATCCCCACAATATGATGCTGCCACCCCCATGTTTCACGGTGGGAATGGTGTGTTCAGGGTGATGTGCAATGTTAGTTTTCCGCCACACGTTTGCTGTGTCTCCCACATGGCTTCTTGCAAACTGCAAATGGGACTTCTTATGGCTTTCTTTTAACAATGGCTTTCTTCTTGCCACTCTTCCATAAAGGCCAGATTTGTGGAGTGCATGACTAATAGTTGTCCTGTGGACAGATTCTCCTACCTGAGCTGTGGATCTCTGCAGCTCCTCCTGAGTTTCCATGGACCTCTTAGCTGCAACTCTGATTAATGTTCTCCTTTCCCAGGCCTGTCCGGTTAGGTGGATAGCCATATCTTGGTAGGTTTGCAGTTGTGCCATACTCTTTCCACTTTTGGATGATGCTCCGTGAGATGTTCAAAGCTTGGGATATTTTTTTATAACCTAACCCTGTTTTAAACCTCTCCACAACTTTATTCTTGACCTGTCTGGTGTGTTCCTTGGCCTTCATGATGCGGTTTGTTCACTAAGGTTCTCTAACAAACCTTTGAGGGCTTCACAGAACAGCTGTATTTATGCTAAGGTTAAATTACACACAGGTGGGCACTCTTTAGGTGACTTTTGTAGGCAATTGGTTCCAATAGATTTTTAATTGTGGGTATCGAAGTAAAGGGGCTGAATGCAAATGCGCGCCACACTTTTCAGATAATTGTGAAAAAAATGTAAAACCTTTATCATTTTCCTTCCACTTCATAATAAGGCTACTTTCACACTAGGGCGGTGTGGGCGGTGATGGTAAACCGCTGATGGCTTTAGCGGCATTTTACCTCTGTTATAGCGGTGCTTTGGTGCCACGAGCTGGGAGCTTTTAACTCCCCAGAAGGGGTTAAAAGCGCCCATGTTGTGGCACTTCCTAAACGCCTTTCAGGCGCTTTGGAAGCCTTTACCATTCATTCCAATGGCAGGGGCGGTTTATTTTTAGCGCTAAAGCGCCTGAAAAGGGTCTTGTGTGCCTCTTTGTGTTGGTCTATCATGTCTAACATGACAAAATGTGGAAAATTTCAAGGGGTATGAATACTTTTTCAAAGCATTGTATTTGTGCCTTACAACAAGTGGAATATGTCTTTAAGACAAAAGCATAATGATGTGGAAACATGAGCTCTGTGGTTTGTAAATGTTACGTTTTTTGCCTCTTGTTTGTTGATAATAGCATTTTTGTAATTGTATGAAGGTACTGGACCTGATTGAAGTGTTTGTGTGGTTTGTAAATGTTACATGTTTTGTGCCTTTTGTTTGTTGATAATAGCATTTTTGTAATTATATGAAGGTACTGGACCTGATTGAAGTGTTTGTCAAGAAGCAGTCTAGCAGTCCACTTGTGTTTAATGTTATAGAGCCTTTGCTTTCTGTAATAGAGCAGAGTATGAGCTCAGACTCTAACCAACAGGAACAAGACTTTCTTCGAAAAACCGCAGACATATTCATGTAAGTATAAAGGCACCTTTTATACTACTTCTAAAAAAGTAAATGTGTGGTTAAATACAAATTGCTTCCTTTTTAAGCAGCTGGATGCATTAATGTCCTATTTTGTATGGAATATAGGGCCTCTCGTCTTAGTTTAGCCACCCCATTTCTAGGTCACTGGGGATTGGCACTCCCCACTTTTTCGGTATTTTTGGCTTGACAACTCACCCATGCACATAAAACAAAGCTAACATTGGTGGTGATGGAGACAACAATTCTAGGTTTGTATGGATCGCTTCAGTCGCTCCTCTATAGAGGTTTCCAATAGATATCTGTTCTGCTATATGCGATTAAGATGCACTTGGTCTGCTCAGTTTCATTTAGCCTCTTTTAACTTAGCAACAATGAGTATAGAATCGCCTGAAAAGTGAGCTCTTAGCTAATATTCATTCCACTGTGTATAAGGAAATTCAGCAGCTTAAATTGCAGGGCCTGGTTAAAGGCAGGGAAAAATGGGCCTTTGGCCTCCTCACCTTGGATAACGATGATTGGGATATCTGGGGAAAATCCGTTCCATCCTTTGATTTTGGCATAGAGACAAACTTATGCAGTTTAAAATTGTTCATTGTTATTACCGTACTCCATCCAAGGAAAATTCTTGGCTATATCCAGTCTGTGAGTCCATAACAAATACAAGGTGGCAGCCCAAACTTTTATGTGAGCATAACGGCAATAGCAAAATCCATAGATGTTAACATATT
Organism: Glandirana rugosa; assembly: GCA_018402905.1. Lineage (NCBI taxonomy): Eukaryota > Metazoa > Chordata > Amphibia > Anura > Ranidae > Glandirana > Glandirana rugosa. Next base: position 196,223 of record BLSH010361799.1, read on the forward strand.
TCGGCAGAAGCCTTCCTCATAGCAGGCTATGAGGAAGGCTTTGGCCGGAACGCGTTAGCATCTATGGATTTTGATATTGCTGTTAAAAGTTTTCTAATGAAGAAGCTGTTGGGCTGCTGTCTTGTATTTGTTATGGACTCAGTGAATATCTCATCCTGAGTGCCAACACTGCTCACATATTTGCATTATCCAACGGCAGAGCTTGGGTGAGTTTCTCTGCTATATCCAGTCTATGGAGTGCAGACTTCCTCCATATCTTCTGGACTTGCCCAAATATTCATGACTATTGGTCACAGGTCCTGTGCTGCAGAGATTGGTTACTGATTGTTTTTACCTTGTAGACAGAGCCTTGGTATTTTACTTTATGCCAGGAAAGCAATTGTCCACTGGAAATCCCCCTACATCACCAACTCTAGATCAATGGAAATTGATAGTGAATAATGTTCTTCCCTAGTATAGAGCCACGAACAGCAGAGGATACCCTTCCAAATTTAATAAAGTGTATTTAGCATGGCTTGAAAACCCCAATACTGCAATTATTATTGGAAGGTAAGGCATTGTGCTACATATTGGGGTTCTTCATTATGCACCTGCTTTTTCAAATTACATTGAATTCCACTGGGCCACCATCCGGGAGGATTCCTGTGGGACTTATTCTCTGCTCTTTTTGGTGTTGATTACAACGTGCTGCCTAGTTTTATATAGCTCTCTATTATGTGTGATGTCTGGGGGTGTAATTTATAATTTCTTTCCCTAAATGTTCTAGCGGATTTCATTGTTTTAGTAAGGCTAGAGGCTTTACAGCCTCAGTCATTTCACACTTGAAATAGCATCTGTGTGGATTTTGTATTATCTGCCCTGTATTTACGTAGGAGTCCGTCAGGCTCTCTCTGGCTTCCATTTTATAATCCAAAAAACATAATGTTTGGGTAATTCGTTTTTTTGCATAGTTGTATGATATATGCAGCATAAAACAATAAAACAGCTGAGACTAGAAACTACAGATGAAGTTATGTAAACTTTTATCTGCCGTGGGATTGTCATTCAGTTCTGCCAGTCTTCTGATACAATCAGCACAGCTAGGTCTTCATTGCACTTAGCAGAGCTTCTATACTTTAATTTTCAGCGTTCTGTCTTCTCTTTGCTGCTCCTTTCTACTGCAGGTGTTTTAACTCTTCTAGGTGGATTGCATCTGCTTCCCTGGATTTTGCTGTCAATATTTTTCTTGCTTTACCATTTAGTGAGTTATTGACTGGTGTATGCATGTGCCGATCGTTTTTTTTCAACACTTTATTGTATTTTGAAGGAGTTTCTTATGCTGTTTAGTGTTGTTCATTTTTTGGTCCAGTGATTACACCCACTTCCATCCAGCTAGTTTATCTTATTGCCCTCTGTCTGCTTTAGAGAATGATAATGACGTTGTCTTGTGTTTACCACCTTTCTAAAGGAATGATTTATGTAAAAGCAAGCATTACTGCAAAGATGTGTCAGAGCTAAAAGATGGTCTTCATGATATGATGGAGAGACTAGTGAAGAGAGCTGCCAAACAAAGTGACTCCTCTGTGGCTCTGTACTGTTTCAGGTGAGTAAAATATGCTTGGTTATTGTCTAAAGTGATATCTCGAGCAGGCAATGATTTATTTTTATTTTTTTCAAGCCACTGAACAGAGCTAGTCATTTTGCACAAATGTAGTACTGTCAATGTAAATGGAATTCCAAAGCAGAATGATAAACCTTTTCCATTGTTGGTGCAATGTACCCCCTCAGTCTTACAACACATTATTTAAATGGGTTCAGGAGTGTGACAGATCCTGCCTCTAAAATAAGCACTGACCTGTTTAAATTTTTACTTTATTTTTTTGGCTATGGGTTGCAGGTAAATATAAAGCTTTTAAAATGTACTGGTGTTAAAGGAAATGTGAAATAGTTGTAATATTTTCTTCTTTTTTTTATGTTGAGGGATAAAAAAAATCCGGTTTACAGAAATTGGTCTATGCAAATTCTAACTTTGAATTTCGTCTGTTAAAATTAGCGTCAAAAGCATTGTATTATGCCTGTTTGACAAGAGCCAAAAAAAAAAAAAAAAGTGTTCATCCAACCAGAAATCTTGTGAACAGATAACTTCAGCTTACAAGATTTCTGGTCCATCTCAGGAGCTGCCTCTGTAATCATGTCACAATGACAGATTTCAGATTTGAGCACTGATACAACGCCAAAGAATAGCAATACTCCCTTATTTCCTTAAAGCGGAACTTCTCCTTAGGGCCTATTCACACTAGGAACTGCATGTGAATTGCAAAGGAGAGCTGTGGGGTTCCTGTACGATTCACATGCCGTTCTGTGTAGTGCGATTTCTACCCTATTCATTTTGAATGGGCTGAAATCGCACTGCGCCAAAAGTAGTGCATGCATAGCTTTTTGAAATGCATGGCAACTGCATCGCATGGTACTTTTTGTACCATGTGATCCGATGTGGGCAAACGCACTTTGCACTAACCCCCCCGCAGCAGATCGCAAGGGCAGTGTGTTTGGAGCGTGATTTTCCCGCACTGCATTCTAGTGTGAATGGGCTCTTAGACAAAAAGCTTCGCTCAGCCTCTTCTTCTCCTTGCCAACATTGGGAAGTTTTTTTTGTTTTTTTTATTTTTTTTGTTGTTCACTCAAGTTCCCCTTACTCAATAATTCATTTTTTTCTTCTACTTATCCTTTTTACTTCAAGTGGATTTTGTCAACTGCAACAAAATGTCAGTCACTCTCCTTTCACAGTACAGTATGAGTGAAAAGCTGTGTTCAAAACAATGCTTGGTGGGTTTGCAAGCAGGAAGTAATGGAGACACGTATAGCTAGATGCAACTTAATTTGGCTACAGCGGCGGGACTGGTATGTGCGTTGTACTTAGAGGAGAGTGACTTTAAAATTTTGTGGGCATGGACAAAATACAGAGGAAAGGTAAATAGTTAATGAGTAGCATATGTAATTGTTGCTTGCAAGAACGAACACTTTCAAAAGGGCTTGGTTTGCATGAATTTAAATAAGGGAGTGTTGCTATTCTCAGGTGTTGTATAACTATTTTTTAGTACTCGTCAAACAGATATAAGCATCTTAGCATTGTTCTTTGCTATCTCTGTGGGCTACAAAACACTTCTGCCTTTTATGGAGATGCGAGGGAGGTGTTATATTGCCCTTACACACTTTCTATCCAAGAAAGATAATGCTGCTTAGTATGGTTGGCACCCTAGGATAAGAAAGTGTTAATGGCAGGATTACCAGGTTAAAGAGGTTGCAACCCTTAAAGAAAAAAAAAAAAATCCTGTTCCTTTTTAAAGCATGTTAAACAGCATAGTACTTGTGTGGTGTCATTTTGTTCCATTCTATATTGTAAAATGCCTGATTTATCCTGCCTGTTCCTGTGTCCCCTTTAGTGTACTGACCATGGTAATCATGGCTGCTGATCCATGATAGCATGGTCAGTTTATGTGCCTTCGTCATCCCGTTGCTTTCCCCCCGACCGCCGAGGGGGGTGAACTCCTTCCGGCTCCGCAGCGCCAGGATAGAAAGTGCAGCTGTGACCCTGTCAAAACAGGGCCCTAGCTGCCCCCCAAAAAAATGACATGTCAATTGTGGCATATTGGGGGATAACCTCCCCTTAAAGCTGAAGTTCCACTTTTGGGTGGAACGCCGCTTTAAGGCAGACCCTTCCTGCAACTACACATATGCGTTTGGTGATCATCAAGAGGTCTAAACTTGTAAACTTGAGATTAAAACAGACCCAAATGATTATAGCTTCCTTTTAATAACATTTGCCAACTAATGCTGAAAACAGTGTGATGAAAACTATGTGCTAGATCCTTTTTGGTGCTCTTTTGTGTTGATATCTGTGTAGTCGAAAGTTTGTGTTTGTACTTTTTGCTCTTTCAGTGCATCACTTTACCTGTTTAAAGTATTGAAATGGACTAGCCAGACGGTGGAGAAAGATGAGAAAAGTAAAAGCAAAGACCCATCTTCAAAGGTATGTAAAACTTTAATGTGAGAATTGGAGTATTCATTTTGATAGTATATCCTTTAGCTTAACGTGATGCTAAAGCTAAAAACCTTTTTTTAACTTAATGCATTCCTTGCTTTTAGGTAAAGTTTTATATTTCTTTGTTCTCCCCCTTTCCCATGGGAAGGGAGAAGAGAAGGAAGAAGAGATCCAGAGCTGTGCATGGCTGCATCTCTTCTCCCCATCCTCCTTTTCACACAGGGACTTGAACAGCAGCAGGAGCCATTGGCTCAGTCAAAAGCAGTGAGGCAGAAGTGGGGGGGGGGGGGGCTAAGCCCTGCTATGTGTGTCTATGGAGCGCGGCTCAATAGACACACAGGTCGGGAGGGAGCAGGCACTGTGTGCTTCCATAGCAAGCTGTTTGCTATGGGGACAAACAAAGAGGAGGAGCAGCAATTTTTGCTGTCAGGGGACCCGAGAAGAGGAGGATCCAGGTGCTCTGTGGCAGAAGCATTGCAGAGCTGGTGAGAATAACATGTTTGTTATTTTAATTAAAAAATAAGGAATAACGCCCCTCTGTGAAATTTAGTAAAAAAAAAACAAAATCCATTATTATTATACAGGATTTATATAGCGCCAACAGTTTGCACAGCGCTTTACAAAATGAAGGCAGGCAGTACAGTTACATCACAATTTGGTTCAAGAAGAATCAGAGGGCCCTGCTCGTTCTAGCTTACAATCTAAGAGATAGAGCTAAACAAATTTTTAAATATGCAATGTTTCTAGTTTGCCCTTGTGTGCAGTGTAGTATAGCAAAGAACCGAGCTATAGCCTTAGCTCAGTAAGAGAGTGAAGATTGGAGTCCACAGTCACCAGGTGGATAAAAGTTGATACTTTTACAGGAGTATTAAAGGTTCACTTTATGTGCAATGCCAGCTGGTGTCAAACATGCAATGGGCACAACTGGACTCTCTACACTGCAATTATAGCTACTTTAACCACTTGCCAGCACCCACTGATTGTTGGGCCGAGACTCAGAATGGAGCTTTGCTTATGTAAACAAGGCATTCTGACAAGGAAAAAGTGATGTATTTTGTGTCCCTGCAAAGCGGGGAATAAAATCCACCACTTCTCTTTAATAAAAGCAGCACACAGTTTACCCAAAAACACAGGTAACCCTTTGATCTCATTGGATGTTTAACCCCTTCCCAGCCATTATCAGTACAGTGACAGTGCATATTTTTTAGCACTTTTCACTGTATTAGTATCACTGGTTCCCACAAAGTGTCAGTGTCCGATTGTTTGCCGCAACTTAGCAGTCCAAGCTATATGTCGCTGATCACCACCATTACTAGTATAAAATATATATATTTTATTCCAGAATATATCCCATAGTTTGTAGACGCTATAACTTTTGCACAAACCAATCAATATATACTGCTTGGGATTTTTTTTTTTTTTTTAACCAATAATCTGTAGCAGAATACATATTGGCCTAAATTTGTGAAGAAACTTAATTTAAAAAAAAAAAGAAAAGTTATAGCAGAAAGTAAAAAATATTTTTTTTCCCAAAATTGTTTGGTCTTTGTTTATAGCACAAAAAATGTAAAACAAATGCAGTGGTGATAAAATACCACCAAAAGAAAGCTCTATTGGAAAAAATGGCAAATTTTATTTGGGTACCGTGTTGCATGAAGGCATAATTGTCAGTTAAAGTAATGCAGTGCCGTACCGCAAAAAATGGTCCTGGACATGAAGGGGGGTGAATCTTTTCCGGAGGTCAAGTGGTTAAATAATTACATTTTACATTCTGTTGCTACCCCAATCTTTTGTTTAGCGAACCGGTTCAACCTAAATTTGGTGCTTTTTTTTCATAGGTGGTTTGTATGGGCTGTCTGGATCTTCAGCGAGTCACGGAACTCTATCAGGAATCACTGAAAGGATTTATGACCAAGAGAAACAGTCCACTAACTGCAGCAATGTTTTTGGATCTTTTCAATCGGTTTCCTGTAAGTAATACCATTCATTGTCCAATAACAGACCAGCATAAAAATTCTTTCAGAACATTTAGAAACTGGGTACCCCGGTTAAATATGTATTGCAAAATTAATATTTATTCTTTGATGCTGACCTGATTTATTATGTTTTCAAGTTCCAGCTGCATTTATTGTCATCTGGTGGTTTATGCACCCACCAGAAATGGACAATTCAGTGTTGTGTGTCTGCTTGTTAAAACGCTGATTAATTGTTTTGTTCTTAGGACTCCAAGGTTTATTTGTGAGCAGTCAAAAGAGTCAAACATGCAAATAAAATAAATTAGGCAGGCATTACGCAGTCCACTACTGGCTGTCGTCCTTGACCTACTGTCCTCTTATACTATCCTGTCCTCTCCTCAATATGTAGCTTGTACATCCTGTTGGTAGGAAATTGTTGGGTCTAGTAATAGTCTCCTCTTCCAAATAGAAGTTAATGAACATGCCTTATAAAGGGAAGCTGTGCTGACTCCACCCCCCACCTCCACCTCATGTCTGTGGTCAAATCTACCCAAGCCTAGTGTCAAAAGTCAGCATGCCCCATTTACAAAATGAATCTGTAGCTTTACATATAAACAAGATAATTAAATTTTAAGCAGTGAACAATAGATATGGCAAACTTTAAACTTGCCTGAGTTGCTGGTATGTTTTTACAAGTTATCTTTTTGCTCTCTTGAAGTCAATTTAATTTATTTGATGTGCTCAGACATACGTTTTCCTTTTTATATAAAGTTTATATGCAAGCCTCTGTTGGGTATCGTAATGAAGTCAGTTAAGGATGGAGCTCGGCAACATCAACAGGTGAGGGTATCATTTTTTTGTAGTTTTTGCTTTTAAGTGATTACATTTTTTCTAAAGTAATTTATTATTGATAATGCCACTAAGACTGAAAATGTAGTGTAAAAAAAGCGGCATATTTGTATTTGCTTTGCGTTTGCTGGAGAAATGGTCCTCACCCTTATTCTTGGTACAAATGCTTATTAATCCCGTTAATTAATTCACCCTTATTGGGTTGTCAGATGCAGTGTAATGCATACCATTTAGTATAAGACCTAGGACAGAGTAAGGCAATGTATCTCCTCATCAATCAGTGTATGCTGATGGATGCTTTTTTTATTTGATATCCGGGTAGCTGCAGTTTTCCTAATCCGTGTCAGTCTTGGCAAGAACTGAGCTGCTGTAGTGATTTTCTTCCCTCTTGAGCAATAAAGCCTACAGAATTGCCGATTAAGTTGCTGGAGGCCCTATGCCCTTTGTTTTATAGCTTTCTACAGCTGGCCTTCAAGCCACAGAATGTGGAGTGCTATTAATTAATAACACTGCCCATCTGACTGATGAAATCATAAGAAGCAATCTCTGAGTACAACTTCCATGTTCACATTGTAGAGAAAGTGACCCGCCATGTCCAAAAAAGCCACAGCCAAACCACAAATGTGTTCTTCATAACCCAGTGCATTACACTTAAATTAGATATAGCATGACAAGCTGACGCTTTATAGTTATGTTACAGCAAGGGTAGAAACTGAGTTGTACTGTAAAGGTAATGTTTGTGACAACTAACAACTAAATAATTATTTTCCTATTCCACCGAGTCTAAATGTAATATTTACATCAAAACCTTTAACAAAGTAATTCCTGGCAACAGTTAAAATAATTGCTAGTAGTGTGCAGAAAATATTGTAGCAGTGTCAGAAAGGCCACTCTGTTTACTTTCAAGGATACATTGTCTTCAACAAAGCATATTCAGGCTCCATTTACACGGGACGCTATGTTGACCTCCCCTGAACGATTTATTTTGACAGCTAGAAGTCGACGTCTAAAACGGCCGTTTTGACACGTCTCGCATGCGGCGTTTAGCAGCGTTTGCATCTAGGAGCGTTTTTAAAGAAAATTTTTTTTTTTTTTTGGAAATGCCTGTAAATGAAACGGTCCTAGACGCGAGTTACCACGTTTAGTGGTGTTTACAAGTTGTTTGGCGTTTCAAATGTCTCTGAACTTGCGTCTAAACCCATTTATTGCGTTCCAAAAAAAAGCCTTTAAACTCAACTGCCTGGAAACTACCTTAAACGACCCTGTGTAAATGTACTGATAAGATAACCTAGAGCAAAGTTCAGGGGCAGCTGAAAAAAAAGCCCAAATGCCTCAAAACATCAGTTTACCAGCAGCAGTGTAAATGAGGCCTCACACTGTTCCTCTTGCCACTGATCTAGAACAAGTATACAGATAAAGAATGCTGACTTTTCTCTAATCTTCACAATCTTTGTGTTTGTTCGAGATCAGTGATTCAAGAAATAATGAATCCTGAAAGTTCTGTAATCAGAACCAGAATTTACAAAGCATCAGAATGGGTTGTTGTCTTATGAAGCCTTTGCTGTACAGTGATATTGTTCCAAGCTTGCTGTATAACCAATCACATTCAAAGTGGGTTTAATGTGATTTCTGTTTGTGGGAGACAGCAGGAGCCTACAGTGGATGTGTTCAGGAATATTTCTCCTGCATTACAGATAATCAGGGAGTTCCCCAAAATGACAGTGTATTTTTATTAATCGCACAAACGTTCTTTTTGTAATGTATTCCTAGAGGTAATATTTGATGTAAGCGTCGTAATTTTACATGCTGCTTGTTGCAGAATAGTGTTATATTCTTTTATATAGGTTTGTAGAATAGTCAAGAGCAGGCAGATTTATTCTGCAGTATCATCCTCCTCCATTATTATTAACTGTTTGATTATAGATACAACATACAGAAGAAAGGGGAGTGCATTGTTTTCAGTAATTTGGGTGAACAAAATTTTTACAGAGGAGTTGTAAAGCCTAACTTTTATGTAACTCTAAAAAATCAGAAAGCAGAATCTGTGTATGTAATTGGAAAATATGGCTGCCCCATGTATTTATTTTATACACAATGTACTGTAGTTTAACACTGATAATTTTAAAGATACACTTTTGCTTTGCCCATATAAGTCTTCCAATGTCAATGAGTAGTAACATTATTAATGTATATAGCATGAATAAATGATCTATATGTACATACATGGACACACACACACACACACACACACACACACACACACACACACACACACACACACACACACACACACACACA
>BLSH010361799.1:228181-242420 GCA_018402905.1 Glandirana rugosa
CTGTGGCACTAACAGTGCAAGAGGAGGTCTCGGCGTTGTCTGAGACGAGAGTCCTCGTTTAGGAGCTCCATACGATGATGGCGCTATGGGGAGACAGAGTCGTCGTGGTCGTAGCCCCGGTGGTGGAACCACTTGTGAGCCCCTCTACTTCGGTCGGGCTTCCCTTCACGGTGTTTGACCATTACAGCCAGGGGGTGACGCTTCGCATAATTTGTGACCGCTGACACTGTTTGACCTTGTACCTCTATGCGCAGGGACTATAGGTACTTAAGGGGAACCACGTCCCACCGGTGCTGCATGGCGGAAAGATTTCACGGGTTTTACTCAAACCTCTTTGTGGTGCCCAAAAAGGGCGGTGTCAGGCCAGTTCTGGACCTGAAGGCATTAAACCGCTTTGTAAAGACGAAAAGATTCAGGATGGAGTCCATCTGCTCGGTCGTGGCCACCCTGCACCAAGGGGAATTCATGGATATCAGGGACGCGTATCTCCATGTTCCAGTTTGTCACAGTCGCCAGTGTTTAATACGCTTCGCAGTGGGGGACCGACATTACCAGTTTGTGGCACTTCCCTTCGGGCTGGCTTCATCTCCCCGAGTGTTCACCAAGGTGGTGGCCCCGATGCTGGTGCTGCTGAGACAGAGGGGTATCGCGGTAGTAGCATACCTCGAGGATTTGCTCCTGAGAGCAGAGTCTGTTGCGGCTCTGGAGGAGAACGTGACAATCACGGTGTCCACATTAAAAGAGTTTGGTTGGCTGATCAACCTGCAGAAATCATAGTTGACTCCATCCTGCTGGCTGGAATACCTGGGTCTGATTCTGGACACGTTGCAGGCAAGGGTGTTTTTACCACCAAACAAGCTCCTGACACTTCAGGCAGCAGTGCGGTCCCTGTTATCACGCCAGTGGTCCTCCTTACGGTTCTGTATGCGAGTGTTGGGGCTCATGGTGTTGACTTTCGAAGCGATACCTTAAGCCCAGAGTCACACTCTGCTCTTGCAGAAGGCGATTTTGTCGCAATGGGACAAATCCCTCCTATCCCTAGACAAACTGATCAGGTTGGAGCATCAGTCACGAGGATCCTTGATTTGGTGGATTCTGGCTCCGGCCCTAATGTTGGGAAAATGTTTTCTCCCCCTCAATTGGTCGATAGTAACGACGGATGCCAGCCTATCGGGCTGGGGAGGGGTCCTGGGTCAGTTCTCTGCCCAGGGTCGTTGGTCAGTGCAGGAAGCTTGTCGTCCAATAAATGTACCGGAACTGAGAGCGATCTGACTTTGTCTGTCACGTTGGTCAGAAAGGCTGCGAGGCCTCCCTGTCCGGGTTCAGTCGGACAATGCCACGGCTGTGGCATATGTGAACCATCAGGGCAGAACAAGAAGCTCGGCAGCAGCCGCGGAGGCGGCTCTGATCTTTCGGTGGGCAGAACTTCACGTGCCAGCTCTCTCTAATCTACATCCCAGGCGTGGAAAACTGGCAGGCGGACTTACTCAGCCTCCGGACTCTGGATCAGGAGGAATGGTCCCTACATCCAGAAGTGTTCCGCCAGATTTGCCTGAAGTGGGGCATGCCAGAGGTGGACCTCATGGCCTCCAGGTTCAATCACAAGGTACAGACCTTTGTGTGCAGAACAAAAGATCCGTTGGCGGTCGCCTCGGACACATTGGTAGCGCCCTGGGGTCGGTATCGGCTTCTGTACATCTTTCCTCCTCTAAAGCTTCTACCGCGGGTTCTGCGCAGGATAGAAGCAGAGGGAATCCGGACAATCCTGGTAGCTCCGGATTGGCCTCGGCGTCCTTGGTACGCTGACGTAGTACGGATGGTGACAGATGTTCCGTGGCGTCTTCCACTTCGCGAAGACCTACTGTCTCAGGGGCCCATCTTGCACCCTGCTTTACCCTCGCTGGCTTTGACGGCTTGGCTATTGAGTCCCAGGTGTTGAGGGATAGGGGTGTCTCGGACTCCGTGATCCCTACTATGATTGAACCACGTAAAGGTACCTCGCGTAAGATTTATCATAGGACCTGGAAGGCCTATATTACCTGGTGCGAGGCAGGGGGTTGGAACCCCCGCTCTTATATAGTGTCCAGAGTACTGACTTTTTTGCAGCAAGGACTGGACAAGAACCTGGCGTTAAGTACGCTTAAGGGTCAGATTTCAGCCCTGGCGGTTCTTTTTCAACGGCCCTTGGCGTCTCATTCATTGATCCGTACATTTGTACAGGGGGTACGTCATGTGGCTCCTCTGATACGGTCGCCTCTGGCACCGTGGGATTTGAATCTGGTGCTTTCTGTGCTGCAGAAACCACCATATGAAAAGATTAGGGACATTCCCATGCGACTGTTGTCGCAGAAAGTGGCTTTTCTGGTTGCTGTCACATCCTCTAGGCGGGTGTCTGAGTAAGCAGCGTTATCCTGCAAGTCACCTTACTTGGTCCTTCACAAGGACAAGGCGGTTTTGCGACCTTCCCCTTCGTTTCTTCCGAAGGTGGTTTCTTCCTTTCATTTAAATGAGGATATTGTTCTTCCTCATTGTGCCCGCACCCGTCGCATCCCAAAGAAGTTGAACTGCATTCTTTGGATGTGGTGAAGGCTTTGCGGGTGTATTTGTTTTTTACAGCTTCTTTTCGGAAGTCTGATTCTTTATTTGTGCTGACGGAAGGGTCGCGCAAAGGCATGGCGGCCTCGTCGGCTACCATTTCACGTTGGATAAGGAAGACCGTGACTCATGCATATGAGATTTTAGGGCAAGGTCCCCTCGTTTCCAGTCACGGCTCATTCCACCAGGGCAGTTCGTACTTCCTGGGCGTTTAGACACCAGGCCTCGGTGTCTCAGGTGTGCAAAGTGGCTACTTGGGCCTCAGTGCACACGTTTACTAAGTTTTACAAAATTGATGTTTCAGCATCTTCGGATGCTGCTTTTGGCCGCAAAGTATTACAAGCGGCAGTGTAGGCGTGATTAGCGCCACCTGAGAGGGCTTTTTCTGTTGGGTACAGTTGTTATAGTTTGCCCACACCTCTTGATTGGCACAGCTTTGGGACATCCCCATGTGTCATAAGAAGGCTGCGTCTGTCAGTGAATGGAAGAGTAAAAGGGATTTTATTATAACTTACCGTAAAATCCTTTTATCTGAGTTCACTGACAGACGAAGCACCCACCCCTCTGTGTTGAGTTTGTACGGCTTGTTACGAACTGATGTGCTATGCAGAGCAGGGGCATTATATGCTAAGGTGAGGACGGCCCCCTGGGAGGGGCCAACCTATGCTTTTGTTTTATTTTTGCCTAGTCTAGTCCTAGTAATATGAGCATAACCCCACGTGTCCTAAGAAGGCTGCGTCTGTCAGTGAACTCAGAGAAAAGGATTTTACATTAAGTTTTATAATAAAATCCTTTTTTGTGTATAATTCCATTGTCCTGGTGCTCCAGGGCCTTCAAAAGTGTAATAGGTGGTTAGGAAATTAGATGTGAAAATTCAAATTCTGCTCCTAGAATGCATGACGGTGCTCCCTGGGTGTTGGACCTCTCTGTGGCCAGGCTGTGAAAAAATCTCATGTGGTATCGCCATACTCGGGGCAAGCGCCAGAATGTATTTTGGGGTGTAATTGGATGTATGCATATGCTGTGTGTGAGAAATAACTTGTTACAACAATTTTGTGCAAAAAAAAAAAATAATTTCTTAATTTTCCAAAGAATTGTGGGAAAAAAGTACAACTTCAAAAAACTCGCCATGCCCCTTACTAAATACCTTGGATATCTACTTTTCAAAAGACGATAATTTGGGGGTTATTTGTACTTTTCTGACATTTCAGGGTCTCAAGAAATTACATAGGCCATCAGTGCATCAGGTGTGATCAATTTTCAATGATTTGCACCATAGCTTGTAGACGTTTATAACTTTCACACAGACCAAATAATATCCACTAATTTGGGTTATTTTTACCAAAGATAGGTAGCAGTATAGGTTTTGGCCCAAATTTATGAACAAAAATTACTTATTTGTAAAATTTTATCACAAAAACAAAAAAAATTCACAATTTTTTCACTTATGTCGCTAAAAATAAAAAACCCAGAGGTTATTAAATACCACCAAAAGAAAGCTCTATTTGTGTGACAAAAAAATGATAAAAAATTTGTTTGGGTACAGTGTAGCATGAGAGAGTAATTGTCATTCAAAGTGTGAGAGCGCTGAAAGCTGAAAATTTTGGTTTGGGCAGGAAGGGGGTATAAACGTCCTGTACTGAAGTGGTTAAGCACTGCACATTTTTTATATTTTATTTCTTGTTGCAGTGGGTTATTAACAGCATGTGCTGTGACTGCCTTTTGGTCCCCCCCTTTTTTTTTTTTTTCCCTACAGCTTTCTTTTGTTGGCATTTGATCCTCTGCGTCATTTCTGATCACTGCTATAAACAGAAAAAGAGCGACAGTTTTGCAAAAAAAAAAATTCTTTTTGCTAAAATACAAATCCAAAAAAAAAAAATATATAAGACAAATGTATTCATCTGTTTTGGCCGGTTTATATTCTTCATATTTGTGGTAGAAAAACTAGTAATGGCGGCAATCTGCGATTTTTAATCGGGACTGCGACATGGAGTCCGTCCGACCAGTGGCCCCGCTCAGGGAGTGCGTGGCGGGCGCTCGCCCCCTAGCTGCCGTGCAGTAAAGTGATGGCTATAAGCGGCGATTCGCTGGACAGGGCCACGCTGTCGCCGCTTATAGTAGTGCGGCGGTCGGGAACTAGCTAAACCTTTTCCAATCTAAAATTAATTAATGTTTTTGGCTTAAGTTTTTACTTTAAACACTTCCCGACCGCCTGCCGTGTTTTCACGGCGGCAGTGTGGTTGTTGTGCACGAATCGCCGTAAAAAGACTGCGATCTGCGAACGGCCGCTAGGGGGCACGCGTGCCCGCCCCACTCCTGAGCAGTGTGCCCGTGGCTCGGGCGGACCCGATGTCCGCCGCGATGAGCGGCCACAGGCAAAGAATGGGGAACCGCCGATGTAAACACGGCAGCTCCCCATTCTGACAGTGCAGGCATGGGTGATCTACTGATCCCTGTCACTGGGATCAGTTAGATCTCTCATGCCCATGGTAGCCCAACCCCCCCACAGTAAGAACACACCCAGGGAACACAGTTAACCCCGAGCTCCCCCCCCAGGTTAACCCCTTCACTGCCAATGACATTTATACAGTAATCAGTGGATATTTCAATTTCTGATTGCTGTATAAATGTCATTGGTCCCGAAAAAGTGTCAAAATGTCCGACATGTCTGCTGCAATATTGCAGTACCGCTAAAAATCGCAGATCGCAGCCATTACTAGTAAAAAAAATAATAAAACCCCCAGAAATTAATTCTCATCCATAAACGCGGCCACTTTTGGGCAAACCAATCAATAAACGCCAATTGTGATTTTTTTTTTTTTTTATCACAAATATGAGGAAGAATATGAATCGGCCAAAACCGGTAAAAAAAAGTTTTTTTATATATTTTTTTTGGATTTGAATTTTAGCAAAAAGTAAGAAAATTTGTGGTTTTTTTTTTTTACAAAATGGTCGCTCTTCTTTTGTTTATAGCGGCGATCAGAAATGACGCAGAGGCGATCAAATACCACCAAAAGAAAGCTCTATTTGTGGGGAAAAAAGAGACACATATTTTGTTTGGGTGCAACGTCGCACGACCGCACAATTGTCAGTTAAAGCGACGTAGTGCCAAATCGCAAAAAGTGCTCTGGTCCTAAAGCTGGAAAACCTTCCGGTTGGTAAGTGGTTAAATGCGATTCCTCGTTTAAAAAAAAAAAAAAAAAACGTGCAAATGTCAAATTAACTTTTTTTTTTTTTTTTTAACTTATTTTCTTATAATTGTAGGCGGCCTAAAAAGGAAAAGACAAAAGTAATACCAGTGGATGTTTCTGAAGGAAGCACCTTGCCCAAAAAAAAGAAGGGTGTCCTACCAGAGAGCAAGAAACGCAAGAACCGGAAGGGAAAAGCTAGAGAGGAGCACAATCCGAATGCTCCAGCTAACAAAGAGGAGAACTCGCAAGGACAGCAGCCAGGCACTAAATCTAAGAAAAAGAAAAGGAAGAGAAAGAAGGGAGGACAACAAGAAGGTGGAGCAAATGAGAACTTAGGAGCACCAGGAACCAAGAGAAAAAAACCTAATGAAGGTGCCAAGGGTAAAGTGGACACTGCAAATTTTGAAAAGGCAAAGAAGAAAAAGAAACCAAAGCCCATTAACAGCTAGTGGCACTTGCCTATATTTCTACTACACAGACTGATTTTTTTTTCAGATCTTGTACAGCATTTGTAGTGTATGTTTGTTTTTTAAACTCTGATTACAGTTCATTTTAGCTATTCCTGTTTTCATGAAAATGCCAGCTATGATGAACATGGATATGAAAATGTTCAGTATGCTGTGGTTATGTATACTTGTATAAATTTGAGAACAGGCTGTCATGACTGTATAAAACACAAGGGGGAGTAGTTATGCTATGGTCCCTTCTATATGTTACAGCTTACAGTAGTAACATCATTGTTCTATAAAGGTTTCTACATGCAATGTCAAAATGTGCTTACAAATTCCAGATATCACATTTTAAGTGTCCTTGTAATCTGAGCTGAAAAGCAAAGTAGTATGCTACCTTTTCATATTGCTATGAGTGGGGAGTTTGTTTTCTGGTAAGTAATGTTTTAAGTAAACTGAAGAATGAGAATGGCATATTGACATCCTTCATTTTAAATATCCTTTGTTTTGTTTGAGCATAGTGGTAAATCTTAGTTCACTATAGCTTGGTCTGTGAAAAAGATCAGGGGTTTGTAGATCTTATATAGGATATTGTTTTTTTTTTATGTTACATGCACACTGGAATTCATCTTGCATATGAAAAGTGTGTCATAACTGAAGTTGCATTCCTCATTATGTTTAATGTTAGCAGTCCTATTCATTTCTAAAGAGCACATCTTTATGAAGTAAAAATTTCCACAAAACAATGAGCCAAGAGTGGAGGAGACATCCTCTTTATCTATTTGAACCCGGCAGTGAATTGAGTATTCGGCCCGTGTGTATGGCAGCCGGTCCAACAAATGCTGGCCGTACATGCTGGAAAACCAGCAGCTGACAGGCTCCGATCAGTGCTCTCAGTCAGTGGCTGGCAGAGTGTTATGGCAAGGGGTGTTCCCCTGTCGGAACAACACAGCTCATTGGGGTAGATTGCTAAACTAACATCAGATTTTTAGTACAGCGGCTCTGACCGGAGCTTTGAGTTCTACCGCTGGGTTCAATGGAGAAGTACACATGGCGTGTACTAGGCTTAGGAGATGCTGCAACTGCTTTAATATAATTCTATATGCAGGGGCCCCTTTCTATGCACATCTTCCTCCAGCCCTCAAGACATTGAGAAATAGCTGAAAAGGTACATTTGCAAACATTCTTGATTTGCCTGGATAATGGCAAAGGAGCTTAGGTGTTTTGAAGTGCTCTTCTTTGAAGTGTCCCTAAGGATATCTAGATGTTCATGCACACAATCTTAGCATGTAGCTTAAAAAAATTGAAAAGCTTTAATATGTTCACGTTTGTTTTTGTGAAGCAGTGTGGAATGATTTGGAATGCATATTAATTTTTACCTACAATTTATGCAACAGTGTTTACTTGCATTTATTGCTGCATTTGCTGTGATTCACGTTTTGGTAAGTTTTAAGAAACAAGTGCACAAAATTCGAACACAGCTATAGTTCCCATGAAGGGGGCCAAAGGGTCACAAAAGGGATTTGTACAATAACAAATGGATTATTTAAAACTGGAGTTAAGTATCTTCTTTTGGGATACAGCACCAAACCAAATGAATTGTGTGTGCCCCGTTACTTGCAGGTTTCTACTTCTTGTACAAATCTTTGTTGTTTCTCATTCACTGCTGCTGCATACTGCCCTTTGCAGGGAATGCCCCTCCATGTGTCCATATAACCCTGCTCATTTTGTGAGGCTCCTCTTGCCAGTCTACTTAGGTGATTTTTTTTTTCTATATCACTTTTTTTTTGTTTTTTCTTCCTAATCGTCAAATGACACTTTTATCAAGATATGACTTTATTGCCTCAAGGCTCATTAACAGTTTCCATATTGATTACTCTTAAAGTACATCTTGGGAACCATACCAGCATCAACAGGGTCAGGCTGTAATGTTTGCTTTGGGCACTGGATCCTGCGTTTGGCGCTAACCTTGGCAAGTGGTGCAACAAATGAGTTAGCCGCAGGGTGCCTTACATGTCTGGGACTGTGGTCAATTTCTGTGGCACAAAGACACATATAGCATAAAAGACACGCTGCAGCGCTAAGCACACAAGTGTTCTTTCAAGGCACAAGGTGATGGGGTCATATACAGTTTTCGTGTTTTCTCTCCTTTTTCTTCATTTTATCCAGCCTGATCGGTAACCTTATGGTAACATTTACCTATTTAAAAGTGGTGGCCTCTTTCTACACCTCACTACTGGAAGTCCCTCTCTGGTTAGTGAGACAGTGCCTATAAGACTCCTAAATGCGCACTTCCATTTTCTGTCAAAGACACAAGGTGAATTTGCTGTCTCACCTGTTGCCTAATGGCTCAGAGACACAGCCATAGTATTTCGTCATACTAAACTCACTGAGACCCCTCAGTTTGCATCCATCTGTGAGTACCCCACAGAGGGTGATCCTCAGTAATGACCTATTGCAGGCGCTCAGGAGCAGGGAACAGATGGGACATGTAATGTCAATTCTGCCATTGTTTTGGAGGATACTCCCAAGCTCCTCAGGTTGCTAGTGGTTTTCTTGTTCAAGAGCAACCATTCTTCACTGACCACTCGATGCACCTAAATTAAGCTATTCATCAGACATGCACCATGTGGCCTGTTTGAGGCAGAATTTTCTGCTACTATGGCTGATTTATTCCAAAAGGCTATTGCTTCTTCTGGAAATGGTAGGTACTGCCAGTCAAAAATGATCTTCTGTCTCTCTTATCCCTGACTACATTGATGGGATAACACATAAATTGCCCAGTGCACTTTCTTACGCAGAAGGCAAAGGAAATTGTTCACCACCTTGCCACATGCTAGCCTTGTGCCCTATGGCAAAGTCCTCTTGTTTTTATTGAAGGTGTTTCCTCCTTTTCAGATTCAGTAGATAGGTGTTAGGAGACTTTTTTTTAAGTCATCCTTTTTGACCTTGCAGCTCCAGCTTTGTAGCCAGCTATTGTCACCTTTTCAGTAGCTGACACTATGGCAAACGCTGCTTTTTTTTTTTTTTTTTTTGCAAGATCACAACTCCTGCCATCAGCTCTACAATTCTGTGTAGATGCCATGGAGAATATGATTTGTCAAGTCTCTAGAATGTACTTTAGTTTCTGTGCACATGCACATAACTTTATGGCTTAAAGCTTGGTCTGTTGATCCTGCTCAGGAAAAGTTTCTTTTGCTCATCGACTTTAAAGGCAAACTTCTCTTTGGTAACACCTTGAGGAATACATTGAGGTTGCTACAGAAGGAGTTTCCAATCCCACTGTCCATGTTAACTCCTTTACTGTCATGCCCAAATTTGGTGATGTTAATTTTTTTTTTTTCATTTTACCGCCTCTTCTTTGGGCTGCAAGCATGCTGCCTTGGAAAAACAGCCTGATTCTTTGTACCATTTTGCAGCTTTAAAGTTACAATGAGCGTGAGACAGATTTTCTGATGCTCTTGCAAACAAACACCCCATCTTTTTCCACATCAGGATATTTCCTGCTTTTTGGAATATTCATGTTTTCTTCTCTGTTGCTCTATTATGGGACCCCTGATTACCGCCTGAATATTCAGATTCCAAGGTGTCTCGGAGACCTTATTCTAATAGGCCACTGAGTCTAACTCTATGACCCTATACTTGCACCTATCCTTTTATCGAAAACTTTTAGCAAAGGGCTAAAGATTTAATCAGGAGGGGTGCATTATTAAGCCATCACTACTCCTTTTTGGAGCCCTAGAGCTGCTCAAAGCAGCTTTCTCAGACTCCCTCATTCTACCCAGAATGGCTAAGTCCTCATTTACACTGCTGCTGGTAAATGGATCTTTAGAGGCATTTGGGCGTTTTTTTTTTTTTTTTCAGCTGCCTCTGAACTTTCCTCTGTTATCTTATCAGTACATTTACACAGGGTCCTTTAAGGTCGTTTCCAGGCAGTGGAGTTTAGAGGCTTTTTTGGAACGCAAAAAAAATGAGTTCAGACGCCAGTTCAGAGGCACTTGAAACGCCAAACAGCCTGTAAACGCTGTAACTTGTGTCTAGGACCGTTTCGTTTACAGGCGTTTCCATTTAAAAAAAAAAATGTAACTCCCCTAGATGCGAGCGTGGCAAAACACCTGTTTTTAGACGCCGGCTTCTAGCTGTCAAAAAGAAAAAAAAAAAAAAAAAACATTCAAGGGATGTTGAAACAGCGTCCTTTGTAAATGGAGCCTAAGCGATGTCTGGGGCTACTCTTGACCTACTTTTCATTCAGGCTTCCTTCAGCTAAATATTTAATCTTTGGCTGATTTAAAGTTTGAACCTGCTCTTATGGCATTCCCTCATTGCCTGAATTGTCCTTTATTTGGGATCCCTAGCAGCTGCCTTCCCAAGTAAGGTTCGCTGTGCTGCTTGGACCCTGCTTTTACATTTGCATGGCTCAGGATCCTCAGGCTCTACAGCTGAGTTTGTAATGCATTTTTTTGCCCTGTACAAGGCTGCACACTACCATATTGCTTGCCTTCTGAGCTGAGAAGTATTTTGCTCTTGCCTCTTCCAAACTTTTTTTTTTCCATTTGACTTTGGTATAGGTTGCTGCGTATGAATCTTACGAAATGTTCCCCTTGGGCATCTGTTTCTACATCCATATGCGGTTTTTGGGTACCACAGCTTGCTCAGTTCTCCTACAAAGCATCCTCAGCTGTATTCAATATAGCTTCTCCCTGATATGCCCCTGTTTCTCTAATTCACTGACACTCCCTACAGAAACATTTGTCTCATACACGTATAGATGTCCCTTAGATGACAATTGATCATCACGTGCACCTCATTCCCACAGAGAGAAATTTTTGGAAAGTAGTTAGCCAGAGTGACTGGCAACAGATTAGGAATGTTCAACGGTGCCGAAATAATAGATATACTTGAATATTAAAAACAATCATATTTTAATAGAAAATGTATTAAAACCAAATGTAGTTAGGGTATCAGTACACATGGTCAAGGTAAATACAGAATTAGGGTTGTCCCGATACCACTTTTTTAAGACCGAGTACAAGTACCGATACTTTTTTTTCAAGTACTCGCCGATACCGATTACCGATACTTTTTTAAGGTCATGTGACAGTGCCACAAATTTTTTTTTTTTTTTTTTTTACAATTTACCTATTTATTTATTTTAGTGATTGTAAATCCCCCTCCAGCGCTGCACTGATCATCCCCTGCTTGCCCAAGTATCGGATGAGGCATCGGAGCATTTTGCCCGAGTACAAGTACTCAGGCAAATGCTCAGTATCTGCCCCGAGACAGCCCTATACAGAATGCATGCACATTAACAAGCTGCTGGTTCAGTTACGATAATGCAGATAGAGAATGTCCTGACATTTTTTGCCGTGTGTCCAGCTTCCTCAAGGGACAGATGATATCTCACTGCTAGTTGATAAAGATAATAAGAAATCAATGTCTTAGGTACACAATATCAATACATATAGTATAGTCCTATCTTAAAGGCGTCGGACACTACGGTCATGAAATAGTGCAGACCCGAATGAGATCTTACCCACATAAAGCCGCAGTGCAACCCAAACCATATCAGAAGCAGCCCATGCACAAGCAGTCAAAGTATTGGGGAACAAGATCCACTGAAAGGAAGAAGAGGGAAAAAAAAATCACCAATATAGTCCTATAAAAACATAAGCTCCAGATCAAGACAAATTTAGATTATGTATATCCAAGTTATTGGCAAGTTAAATATAGGTTCTCAAATCATAGAAATATTCTACTACCACAGAACAAAAATTTACATGAACATAAGAAATACTGTGCTGACAAAACCAGGAGTTAATATGCCAGGCCATAAGATGCTGCCACTATAAATAAGAAAAACATTATAATCAAAAGTAGAAAAAAAAAAAAAATTAGAAAATAGAAAAATTGTGCAGCAGACAGGTCTGCAGCATGGGGGCGCCGTGAGCGGACATTGGCATAAGGCCAGGCCCCTATGAATCATGCTGCAGCACAAGTCAAAGTATAAAGACACAGTAAAGTGCATTGTATGTGTGTCAATATGTAAAAGTGTCCTTTGAGAGCGACTCATGCTGTAGTACGGGAACATAGGTGCCCGACATATGTATACAGCCAGGTTCCTGGGTCACCCTTAACCAAAATCAATCAAGCAGCATGGTGACACTGATCACTAAAGATTGGAAATTGACAACCTGACCAGATATCGTATCACAGCATTAAGAGACGACCAGTCTTTGGAGCACGTACCTGAAAGCATGGATAGTCGCCAGCATGACTCCGGGGAATACCACAACAGTGCCGGAATGTCAGCGGCATTAAATAGCATATGATGAGCAGCTGGCGTGTGACGTAGCAGTCATGTGCTACAGGGGGCACAAATCAAGCAGCCAATGAGTAAAGTAACGCCTCAGTGGGCGGATGGTTAGTGTGTGACTCGAAGTCACGTGCCAAAGACAGACAATCACGATGAAAGAAAGAAGCGCAAACCGCAAACTACACATAAAACTCCAAGCCCCAGGGTGCACTCTGGCCACCAGCTGACGTATTGCGTCACATAGCAACCAGCCGTGTCCAACATCAATACGGTTCATATCACAGAAGAAAGAAAAATAAAAGAAAAAAAAACGGGAAACAAGATGGAAGATCGATATGGGCTAACAGAGGGGACCGCATGGGCTAAAACGCTACAGCAGAGCGGGAAAGGGCCCGAATCTGCATTCCGGCAGCAGTGTCCAACGCTCACATTGATCACAAATGTTTACTCTGACAAACAGTGAAAATAACATATCTTTAAAGAGACAAACCATCATTTTAAACATTACAAGACAATAGTATATGGGTAGGCAAAAATTACAAAAAAAAAATGTAGAAAAATATAAAAGAAAAGTACACAATAACATACCATGAATTTTACACCTTACTATAGGTAGTCTACTATTCCCCTTGTCAAAATGTGCAGCTTATAACACAAGGTGATTTGGGAAAGGGTAACAAAAAAAAGGGGAAGGGACTGAGGGCTAGGCCAAGGAGGTATGAGACTGGGGGAACCAAATATTAAAGAAAAGATCTGAAGCTCAGAAAGTCGTTAAGGCCTGGAGATCTGGTGGCCTTTAATCTATGAATCCACCAGGCTTCCAATTGTATCAGGGTCTTGTCCACATCCCCGCCTCGAATATGCGCAGGGATGTGTTCAAGAGCGTGAAATTTAATGAGATGGGTGTCAAACCGATGGTATAAGCCTATATGTCTGTTAATGGCAGTTTCCATATGTCTTTTGGGGGTAGGTGCAATATGGTCTTTTATTCGCTTCATGAAGGGACATTTGGTTTTCCCAACATAAAAATTGCCACACTTACAGGTGGCAATATAGACAATCCCAGGGGACTGACATGTAGCCCTTTTTTTGCTAGTTAAATGTTCGCCGTTTGGCAGGGTTAAATCATTTGTATTGGACATCTAGGGGCACATTTCACATTTGCCACAAGAGTATGTGCCACAACGTTCAATATTTTGTGAAGAATTAGTCTCATAATGGCTTCGAACCAATTTATCTCGTAGAGATGGAGCCCGTCTATACGTAATTGCCGGTTGATCACTGATAAATTTTTGAATTTGAGGATCAGATACAGTGCCTTGCGAAAGTATTCGGCCCCCTTGAACTTTGCGACCTTTTGCCACATTTCAGGCTATAAACATAAAGATATAAAACTGTAATTTTTTGTGAAGAATCAACAACAAGTGGGACACAATCATGAAGTGGAACGAAATTTATTGGATATTTCAAACTTTTTTAACAAAAACTGAAAAATTGGGCGTGCAAAATTATTCAGCCCCTTTACTTTTAGTGCAGCAAACTCTCTCCAGAAGTTCAGTGAGGATCTCTGAATGATCCAATGTTGACCTCAATGACTAATGATGATAAATAGAATCCACCTGTGTGTAAGCAAGTCTCCGTATAAATGCACCTGCACTGTGATAGTCTCAGAGGTCCGTTTAAAGCGCAGA
>BLSH010361799.1:251916-322149 GCA_018402905.1 Glandirana rugosa
CATCACGTGTTGATGTAAACCCTTAGCCACGTCATGGTGTTTCAGTCACGGCAACGATCGTAAAGTAAACTGTACAGTTTAACGTATAGTTTTACCGGGATACACTTACACCCGAATCTCAAACCACTTACGTTTGGTTCCTCCAACATACTACTCCTAGTTGGACGAACATAAAACCCATGAAGTTAATGAAGAAGCTGCGTCTGTCAGTGAACTCGGAGAAAAGGATTTTACGGTAAGTTTTAATAAAATCCCTTTTTTCTTAGAGTATGTATTTGATGAGGCAGAGACAATCTGTTGCCAGTCACTCTGGCTAACTACTTTCCAAAAATTTGTCTCATACACTTTGGTGGAGAGCATACATCTCTCGCCCCATAATATACAAACCTATCAGGGGAGTTGACGGTTGCCTAGTAAGATAACTCATCTCTGGAATGGTTCCCATTTCCCATCATACAACCTCCTTGGTTTGCATTCACCAAACTCTAAGCCCACATTCACATAGGGCCATTTTGATATGCAATTTGACATGTCAAATGAAATGCTAGCAACGGCACTGACTTTGTGGTACTGCACCGATTCCCAAATGTAGTTGTGCACTACTTTTGGCCCCTTTGCTGGTGATTTTGAATAGACATCTGTGGATGAACCTGCACAGATGTCTGTCAAATCACCCTTAAAGTCGGACTGAAATGCTGGATTGAAATTGTGCGAGTTCAGCTGAGCTTGCACGATTTCAAACTGGCCCTCGGTGTGAATGTGAGCGAAGTCCCCGTTTATACCGGTGTGGCTTTGGAATTTTTACACTGCTGATTTAATTGCGGCTTGCAGCTTCATACAACAGAAGTCTATGCAAGTCGCAATGAAATTGGCAAAAAGTAGTGCAGGAACCATTTCCAAAGTCACTGCGACATGAGTGGCTGCAATTTAAACTGTTCCATTGCTGACAATGAAGTGCGACTTGTCATGTGATTTTGAACTGTCAAATCACACCGGTGTGAACAGGGGGCCTAGCCTGGGGTTCCCTGAGGATTTTTAATCTGGCTTTGTATTTATTTCTGACGCCCTGGCTTCGCACTTCTGTGCACCCCCTTCTGCAAGCTTGTGCCTTCTTGTCGCCTATGGTTATCTTCTATATCCATTTAGGATATTTTTTGAGTGTTCTCTTGAACCCCCTTTATGATCCTGGGGTCACCTTGGTCTGTAATTTTTCTAGACCCATGGGGGCCTTCTCCTTGTAGCCCCTATCAGCCATACTGCTGGCAAATCGTATGTTGCATAATTTAACTTGCATACTGACTGCACTACATGATCGTACGAGCACAGAACGTTCAGGTGCATGTAATTAGCATCCGGCCGTTCCTGACTTCGGAGCATGCGTGTTTTGCACAATACAACTTGTTGTACCAACTGCTCTGTACACACGATACAACGGTCGTATGAGCGCTTGTTGCTATGACCAAGTTTTCTAGTTTGCTCATACAACTCCCTTGTACGACCATCGTATGTTCGACTGTTCTAATCGTGCATATGAACGATCGATATCGCATACAACAGTCGTTAGTACGACCTGTTGTATACGATCGTCGTCCCGTGTGTACAAGGCTTAATGATGATGAGTGGAACATGATTTTTCAATGATCTCAAACAGCTAAAATAGGAGATATTGGTTAAAATGGTTTTCATGACTTATTAATTTCTGTAGATACATTTTATTAGCACAGCTATTCAGCACACTGGGCAGTAAGAGTCAAAAAAAGTGGCCCATATATAGCTTTTATAATGCTTGCTCCACTAGTTATTTTTTTAACATTGGCAAATGGTTGTCTAACTCAATGTTCCTCAACTCTAGTCCTCAAGTACCCCCAACAGGTCATGTTTCCAGGATTTCCCTCATGAAACGGCTGTGGTAATTACAAAGGCAGTGGAACTGATCAAATCACCTAGGCAAAATAACAGCCTGAAAACATGAGCTGTTGGGGGTACGTGAGGACTCGAGTTAAGAAACTTTGGTCTGTCAGGTAAAACTCTAGAATACATTCCGCTATCAAGTTATTTGAAAATTCCATGACAAGGCTAAACATCAATATCTAAATGGCCCATTAAATTCTTGGTGTAGACCAGTGGTTCTCAACCTGCCTAGGGCCGTGACCCCTTGATAAAATTTGCCAAGTTATGGGGACCCCCAACAGTAAAATTTTTATCGTTACTCCTTCTGCTTCCTATTGCTGTAATTTTGCGACTGTGGTGAATCAAAATATTTCACACAAATAAAGCTTTCTTTTAGGGGTATTTGCACACCACTGGGTTTTTTGTGTTTATTCTATGAAAAAAAAAGACAGAACATTTAAAAAAAAAAAAAAATTTTACTTTCCCGCTGTGTACAATGACAGAGGAGTAGGCGGGTGGGGGAATGCGTCTGAAACCCTGGAACAAGCAGTATCCTATGGGTACAACTCAGTGTCTGTATGTGCTACCTGTGGCGGGTTGGCAAATGGTTAATTACCAATGGTATTTGTAATATGCAGCAGGAAGGGGGTTAATGTACTGCCACTGATGCATTAATGACCTGTGGCCGTTAATTAACCCCTTTGTGCTGCAGCATGAAAGGGTTAATCAACACTGACACTGGTGCCACTAATGCAGCACAAAGGGGTTAATTAACGGCCACAGGTCATTAATGCATCAGTGGCAGTACATTAACCCCCTTCCTGCTGCATATTACAAATACCATTGGTAATTAATTAACCTATCCTCAGCCCTGCCCCCCTCCCCCCCCATTGAAAGAGTTCATTAACTCCTTTGCAGATGGCACTGTGCTTACTTGTGTGATCTCCATTGCACTCCTTGGCTCCCTCCTCCTTCAGTTCACAGCTCCACTACCATCCAGCCTCTTGCTGACGTCACGCCGTTCAGGACTAGGAATCGCCTGTCCGACGGAGGATTAGTCCATCTGACAGGGAGGTGAAGGTAGGGCTGGCTGCTCACAGGCTTGTGCTGGGTGCAGGAAAGCACTCAGCACATCCTGCAGCCATTAGCTCTGTAGCGCGGGCGATGTGTACACAGTTAGTGTACATGTCTAGCCTGATTTCAGCAGCAAAATTCCAGCTCTTCTCCTGCGCCCCCCCCCCTCCGGTAAATGGTACCGCCCAGTGCATTCTCCACTTCCTTCTACCAGCCCTGCTTGCTGGCTGAGATGGACCGGACATTACTGTGTACATACAGAGTCGGGCAACAGCGTTCGCGACCCCCTGGAAATCGGCAATCGACCCCCCAGGGGGTCGCGACCCACGGGTTGAGAACCGC
Organism: Glandirana rugosa; assembly: GCA_018402905.1. NCBI lineage: Eukaryota > Metazoa > Chordata > Amphibia > Anura > Ranidae > Glandirana > Glandirana rugosa. The sequence continues at coordinate 255,223 of BLSH010361799.1, forward strand.
TGGTGTAGACTGTAGAGCAGTGGTTCTCCACTCCTGTCCTCAGGACCCACCAACAGGCCAGATTTTAAGTATTACCTTGGGGAGATGCAGACAAGAATACTGCAATCACTGAGCAGCAAATGATATCACCTGTGATGTATTTGTTATCCTCCAAACCTGGCCTGTTAGTGGGTCCCGAGGACAGGAGTTGAGAACCGCTGCTGTAGAGGATCCCGATGCAGGAGAGGTAAGCATATAAACAAGGGGTTACGTTTACCTAATGGGGAGTTAGAGGGGGAGCTTAGGGTGAGGCTCCCACTGCTTAACCACTTGCTTACTGGGCACTTAAACCCCCCTCCTGCCCAGACCAATTTTTGGCTTTCAGCGCTTTCGCATTTTTGAATGACAATTGCGCGGTCGTGCGACGTTGTACCCAAACAAAATTTTTATAATTTTTTTCCCCACAAATAGAGCTTTCTTTTGGTGGTATTTGATCACCTCTGCGGTTTTTATTTTATGCGCTATAAACAGAGCGACAATTTTGAAAAAAGAACAATTTTTTTTACTTTTTGCTATAATCCAAATTCGGGGAAAAAAAAATTATTCATCGGGTTTGGCCAATTTGTATTCTACATATTTTTGGTAAAAAAAAAATCGCAATCGGCATATATAGATTGGTTTGTGGTTCACATCTACAACCTATGGGAATTGATTTATGGCGTTTTTATTATTTTTTTTTTTTACTAGTAATGGCGCCGATCTGCGATTTTTATCGGGACTGTGATATTGGGGCGGACATGTCAGACATTTTTGACACTTTTGGGACCAATGACATTTATACAGCAATCAGAAATTTAAATATCCACTGATTACTGTATAAATGTCACTGGCAGTGAAGGGGTTAACTGTGTTCCCTGCATGTGTTCTAACTGTGGGTGGGGGGGGGCAGGCAGGGCTGGCCGGGACATAACTGATCCCAGTGACAGGGATCAGTAGGTCTGTCATGTCCCGTCACAGAATGGAGAACCGCCGTGTTTACATCAGCGGTTCCCCGATCTGCAGCTCTGACAGGCGATCGCGGGTCTCGGACGGACATAGAGTCCGCTCGACCCTCGGGCACGTCCACGGAGCAGCGTGCACAGGGGACAACGTCCTTGAAATTCAGATCCGCTCTGGGGCCATACTTCGGTAATAGTGCGGATCTGAAGGTGTTAAAGACTAATTTATCGGTGCTTCTGGCTGATCATTTTGGCTCAAGAAATGTCTGTACAGCACATCAAATTGTGTTCAGTCAATAAAAAACACATGTTTAAGCTGTGGTTATTAAAATATGATCTTTCCTGTATCTATGGGTTATTTTAGAAAGTTATGCTCTCATAATACAAACTTTTTATTGAAACCCATTTTCTCCTATCGTTCACTGACAGACGCAGCTCTCCATTACGTGTGGGGTTAATGCTGGTCTCACTAGGAGTTAACTAGGCAGGAAAAAGAAACAGCTGGCCCCTCCCATGGGGCCGTCCTCTCTTCCCACATAAACCCCCTCCATAGAATAGCTCACCAGTCTAAATGCCTAGTTTGCAAGGAGTTGACCTGGCTTCCCTTTAGGGGAATTGCGGTCCTGTTTGCGACCTTTCTTTTTATTTTATTTTCTTGTCTTCTATCAAGATCGATCTGCTATCAAGAAGCCGATCGGGGCATGGAGAGTCCAGGGGCTCTGTACTTTCCCCGATCTGGGTGACTGATGCGAGCCAGTCCCGCAGTATGGGGACCCGCCGCATAGTGACCGTTCCGTGCTGGTGGCCTGGGGTGATCCCCAGGTACGCCCAGCCCAGATGCGATTCAGTAGGGTGAATTCTGGCCTGCAGCATACCGTCCAGGAAGGGGCAGAAAGTCTGCGACTGGGTGGCTACCCATGGCGCTCGCGGAGTGGTGAGTGAGTGTTCCGCCCTTCCCCCCCCTTTTCAGGGGCGGAAGGGGGACTGACGTAAAAAAAATGTTTTTCTTTTTTTGTCGGGGTAGCCACCGGCAGGGGCGCGTGGAGCTCCTGCCCCCCCTTCACACCCTCCCCCACACCGCACCCCGTCTGTCTGCGCCGTCATTTTCATTTTCGCCGCCATGCGGCAATCGGCCGCCATTTTGGGGCGGACCGCCGCCATTTTGCCGTAGACCTATCTAGCCTATAGGGCTTTCCCTCTTGCGCTCAGAGCGGCTGTTTGCGGTACTGCAAGTCTCTGCACAGGGGGTTTCGGCCATTTTGACCACGTCTCTGCAAAAAACGCGTGTACAGCGCTTTCCCTTCTCTGTGGAGCGGTGGTGATCAGGCGGCTCGGCTCGGCTCTTCTAACGGTCATCTGGGGTTACTAGCAGCACAAAAACAGCAAGTAACAGCTGGGCTCCCCTGTGGGTGCTGGTGGCGGAGGCGGGTGCAGTCGTCCTGGGTTCCCTGGTGCACTGTGGGGTGGTGGTGTGCGGTAGTGTGGGGGTGCCTCATCCTCTTTAGTACCACGGTGTGTCACTGAGAGGGGTCTGGGGGCAAAAGCAATGGCAGATTACACTGGTGAACCTGCTGAGGAGGCATCAGCAGTGGCGCAACCTGCGCAAGTGGCTTTTTTGGACCAGCTACGGGCAGTCTTTAGTGAATTTTTTCCCCGGGCGGAGGTTGCCCAACAGGCCTCCAAGAAGCGCCCCCTCCCCCCCCTTATTCATTGGGGAGGATTCGGATCTGGAAGTGGCCTCTGGGGTCTCAGGGACCCCAGTGGACCTATCTGATAGGGAACTGGGCCCATCGGACGGTGAAGAGGATCAAGGGGCGGCGGCTGCGCGCGAAAAAGCATTGGTCGCCGCCATGATCACTGGCATTCGCACTATGCTGCGATTGAGCCAGGATGGTGAATCGCAGACTTCTGCGTATGTGTGTGGGTCCTCTAGAAACAGAGGCGTTTTTAAAATCGCTTTTCCTGGTGGCAGGTTCTGCTGTGAGGCCATGGCGGCTCAACATCTGTCTGAGCGTATGGCGGAGCTTAAGTCTGATCTGGAATGTGGCCGCCTGGTGGATGCTCCGCAGAGGGCTGAGTTTTTCCTCCAAGGGTTCAAGTACCTTTGTGATGCGGCCGTTGATTTACTGCTGATATCCAGGATAGCGATTTTTGCCATTATCCTCAGAAGGATACTCTGGTATGCTTCCAAAAAATGTCTTGCTGACCTCCCTTTTCAGGGTGGACGTCTATTTGGTCCACGTTTGGATGAGATCATAAAAGACTTTACGGGAGGTAAGAGTACTTTTCTTCCGAAGCCCCGGAGGCGCGAGTTTCGCCGTAGACAGGGGCCCCCTCCCTCGGGTCAGAAAAGGTTTTTTCCTGCCCCGAGCGCAACAGGTAAGGGGACCCGTCCCGGTAAGGTCGCTACAGGGGCCGGTAAGCGGCAGTGGCAGAGCAAAACCGAAAAGGCGGAAGACAAGCCCTCAGCCTGATGGGTTGCCCCCACCCAGGTTTCGGGTGGGGGGACGTCTTCTGGGGTTCGCAGACCGGTGGCTGGCTCACATTCCCGATCGTTGAGTCTGGGAAGTGGTGTCCACCAGGTACAGGATAGAGTTCAACCCCCCAGACAGGTTCTTCCCATCAAACATAGGGCTCCCGCAGGATCACCGGGAGGCCCTTTTCGGGGCTGTTCAAGCTCTTTAAGACCAGGGAGTGATTGTGCCAGTGCCTCCAGAAGAGAGGTTTCAAGGTTTCTACTTGAATCTGTTCGTGGTCCCCCAAAAAAGGGGGGGGGGGTTCGGCCAGTACTGGACCTAAAGGCCCTGAACCGGTATGTCAGGGCTCGGAAGTTCCGGATGGAATCTATCCGCTTGGTCGTGGCAGCCCTCCATCAGGGGGAGTTTCTGGCGTCCCTGGACATCAGGGATGCGTACCTCCATGTACCCATTTGTCCACGGCATCAGCGCTTCCTTCACTTTGCAGTGGGAGACCTCCATTTTCAATTCGTGGCACTCCCCTTTGGTCTGGCCTCAGCACCCCGAGTTTTCACAAAACTGCTAGCCCCGGTGTTGGCGTTGCTGCGACAGAGAGGCATTGCAGTTGTAGCCTACCTAGACGACCTGCTCCTGCAAGCGGAATCTGCCTCGGCTCTGAAGGAAAATGTGAGGATCACAATGACCTCGCTGCAGGATTTTGGCTGGTTACTCAACCTGCAGAAGTTGTCGGTGTCACCAACCAGTCGCCTGGAGTACCTGGGTCTGATTTTGGACACAGTGCAGGTGAAGGTGTTCCTCCCCCCGGCCAAGCTGCTGTCTCTGCAGTCGGCAGTGCAAACCCTTCTGTCGCTCCGTCGGTCTTCATTACGATTCTGTATGCGGGTGCTGGGGCCCATGGTCTCATCTTTCGAGGCGATACCATTTGCCCAGAGTCACACTTGTCTCCTTCAGCGAGCAATTCTGGCTCGGTGGGACAGGTCACCTCGGTCCTTGGACCTTCTGATTCGTCTGAGCTCACAGACCAGGGTGTCTCTGACCTGGTGGCTTCGGGACTCGGCTCTGACTCAGGGGGAAGTTGTTTTTGCCCCTCCAGTGGGTGATCATCACCACGGATGCCAGTCTTTCAGGCTGGGGAGGCATCCTGGGACAGCTGTCTGCCCAGGGCCGTTGGTCAGCACGGGAGGCTCGCCTCCCCTCCCCATCAATGTGCTGGAACTAAGAGCAATCAGATTGTGCCTATCTCATTGGAGAGTGAGATTGCAGGACCGTCCGGTCCGAATTCAGTCGGACCATGCCACAGCAGTGGCGTATGTGAACCATCGGGGCGGCACAAGAAGTCCAGCAGCTGCGGCGGAGGCAGCTCTGATACTGCGTTGGGCGGAACGTCACGTTCCAGCAATCTCCTCCATTTACATTCCAGGTGTGGAGAACTGGCAGGCGGAATTTTCTCAGTCGCCAGACGCTGGACCAGGGAGAGTGGTCCCTCCACCCGGAGGTGTTCAACCAAATTTGCCGCAGATGGGGGACGCCGGATGTGGATCTCATGGCGTCTCGGTTCATTCACAAGGTGGAGACCTTTGTGTCCAGAACGAAAGGATCCGTTGGCAGTGGCCACGGACGCTCTGGTGGCCCCCTGGGGCCGTTATCGACTTCTGTATGCCTTCCCTCCGATAAAACTGTTACCGCGCCTGATCCGCAGGATAGTGGCGGAGGGAATACCAATAATCCTGGTGGCTCCGGATTGGCCTCGGCGCACTTGGTACGCCGATGTGGTGCAAATGGTGGCAGACGCCCCCTGGCGACTCCCGCTGAGAGACGATCTTCTGTTTCAGGGGCCCATCTTGGACCCTGCTTTACCCTTGCTGGCTTTGACGGCTTGGCTATTGAGTCCCAGGTGCTAAGAGACAGGGGAGTCGCTGACTCGGTGATACCTACATTGTTGAAGGCTCGCAAGTGTACTTCACGCAAGATTTACCACCGCACCTGGAAGGCTTATATAGCTTGGTGCGAGGGGGAGGGTCATAACCCTCGCTCTTATGTGGTATCCAGGGTCCTAACTTTTTTGCAGCAGGGCCTGAACAAAAAAACTGGCTTTGAGTACTCTTAAGGGCCAGATTTCGGCTCTGACAGTTCTTTTCCAGAGACCCTTGGCTTCGCACTCGTTGATTCGTACCTTTGTTCAAGGTGTACGACATGTGGCGCTTCGGGTGAAGGTTCCGTTGGCTCCTTGGGATCTGAATTTGGTGCTTTCTGTACTTCAGAAACCGCCTTATGAGAAAATCAGGGAGATTTCCTTACAACTCCTCTTGCAGAAGGTGGCTTTCTTAGTAGCCATCACCTCCGCCAGACGGGTGTCTGAATTAGCAGCACTCTCGTGCAAGTCTCCCTACTTAGTCCTGCATAAGGATAAGGCAGTCTTGCGACCCTCACCTTCCTTTCTTCCGAAAGTGGTTTCTTCCTTTCACATTAATGAAGATATTGTTCTTCCTTCATTGTGCCCTCGTCCATCGCATGCCTTGGATGTAGTGAGGGCCTTAAGGGTGTATTTGTCTGCTACAGCTTCTTTTCGAAAAGCTGATGCTCTGTTTGTGCTGCCTGAGGGTCCGCGCAAAGATTTGGCGGCCTCGTCGGCTGCGATCTCTCGTTGGATCAGACAGACCGTGACCCATGCATATTCTGTTCGGGGCAAGGTTCCCCCTTTTCCGGTCACGGCTCATTCTACCCAGGCTGTTAGCACTTCCTGGGCTTTTAGACACCAGGCCTCGGTGTCACAGGTGTGCAAGGCGGCCACTTGGGCCTCGGTTCACACTTTCACTAAGTTTTATAAAGTTGATGTATTCGCATCTTCGGATGCTGCTTTTGGCTGCAAAGTTTTGCAGGCGGCAGTGTAGGCACGTCTGGCGCCTCCTTAGAGGTTCTGTTGGGTACTGTTGTTAGCGTTTACCCACCCCTCTTTTTGACACAGCTTGGGGACATCCCCACACGTAATGGGGAGCTGCATCTGTCAGTGAATGATAGGAGAAAAGGGGATTTTATTAAAACTTACCGTAAAATCCTTTTCTCCGAGTTCACTGACAGACGCAGCACCCACCCCTCTGTGCTCTGTTCTAGCATGGCTGGTGTACAAACTGGCGAGCTATTCTATGGAAGGGGTTTATGTGGGAAGAGAGGACGGCCCCATGGGAGGGGCCAGCTGTTTCTTTTCCCTGCCTAGTTAACTCCTAGTGAGACCAGCATAAACCCCACACGTAATGGAGAGTTGCGTCTGTCAGTGAACTCGGAGAAAAGGATTTTACGGTAAGTTTTAATAAAATCCCTTTTTTAGCTTGGTGTATGGCTGCCGTGAAGGTTTTTAATAAATAATAGCAAACAGGTTTGCTGTGCTGCATTGTGGCATTCTGTAAAATAGGATTTTTGACTTGCCAGTAAAATACTTTTTTTTTTTTGTTGCACCATATGGGTCAGAGGCTCTTTTAGTCATTATGACTGGGTTATAATTAGCTCTCTTCAGGTGATTGGACACTGGCATAAAAGAAAGCTGCAGGGACTTCCCCTTATATAACCGTACCACTCCTATCTAGCCTTAGTTTTGTAGCAAACAATAGGTAGATCATAAGAACAGAGGGGGTGAACCTAGCTCCCCTACTGTATGAAACACATTTTACTGGTTAATCAAACATTTTTTTATTTGTACAGTATATAACACAAACTATTTAATCATTACTGTGACATCCAAAAGCAGTCAAACTTTGGGGTGGGCAACACTGCAAACAAAGCCAGCAGACCCACATAGCAAATGGGCCAAGAAAAGCTTGACAGACTCGAGAGAGCAGCTTATAGCACCTTACACCTGAAATTGGCATAGGCCTAATCATCCACCTAGTAGAACTAGTAGCAGCCTTGCAGAACAGATGCCTGATGCTGAAAAGCTTAAGGCTACTCTCACACTGGGGTTACAGCCGCATTAGCGGTAAAGCGCCGCTAGTTTTAGCTGTGCTTTTAACCCCCTAGAAGGGGTTAAAAGCGCCCGTGTTGTGGTGCTTCCAAAGCACTGGCCATTCATTTCAAGGGCAGGGGTGGTGCAGGAGCGGTGTATACACCGCTCCTGCACCGCCCCAAAGATGCTGCTTGCAGGACTTTTTTTTTTTTTTTTCCTGTCCTACATGCGCACTGTCCGAGTGTGAAAGCACTCGGACTTTCACACTGGGGAGGATTGAGAGGCAGTTCTCAGGCGCTTTTCAGGTGCTATTTTCAGCGCTAAAATGCCGGAAAAGTGTGAAAGGGGTCTAAGATGCACTAATAAATCTGGTAAAATGTGCCTTAACATGGAAGGTAGGAACCATTTCCTTCAGACTATAGGCTCTAAGAAAAACTTGTCTGATTCACCTAACAATAGCGAAGTGAAGAGCAGCAAAACCCCAGTGGGAACCTTCAGGAAAAAGATAGGGAATCTGACTAAAAGTGGGAGTAGCTGATAGGTAGACCCTCACAGTATGCACCACATAAAAAGGCAGTGAGGAGACATTTCCTTTGGATGTGTTAAAGCTGAACATGATAAAGGAAAGAAAATATCCTTGTTAAGTTGGAAAGAAGAAATCATCTTTGAGAGAAAGGGTGCTTTATGTTTCTGAGGAGCTGAGTGAACCAGAATAAGGTCACAGGAGACTGCACGGTGAGCGAGGTGTGTGCTACAACTTGAAACTTACTAAGGAGTGAGAGGCCAAAGGTCTCTGAAACAGAATAACCAAGGTGAAGATTTATCCCTTTGTGGTACTCAAAAGACAGATTTGGAGCCAGACCAGACTGGAGAAAACACAGAATGTGTTCCACTGAATACTTTCTAGGATAAAAGTTCCTCAACTCACATCAAGAAAAACAGACCTTCCTGGTGCAAAAGTAGACCAGGTACAATTTGTGAAAAGTCAACTTTTCAGCCTTCAACAAGGTGGAGATGAAAGACTCTCATAGGCCCCTGTCTTTCAGAACCATGGCTTCGACATTGGCCCCGGTACAGAAGGCCCACAGAGCATCTGCCAGCAATGTGAGTATGCCTGAATATCAATGAGAATCACTGGAATGCCCTCTATCTCACTCCTAGGAAAAAGAAGAGGGTGGGTCTGGAGGGCATCCCCCGTTCAATATGTTGTGAATTTGGACACCAACTGATAGACGTCTAGTGTCCCATACCTGTAGCATAGGGACTAAAACCCTTCTGACCCATTTGGCCAGGTCCTGACGCTGACAACTGAGAAAGTCCAACTGAAAATGTTCCAAGGGGGAAGGTGGGCAAGGAACATGCAGTTCTGTCCAAGCGAGGATCGAATCAGATTCCTTTTGAGCGGCATGGCTTCTGGTCCCCACTGATGATTTATTTAGGCCACTGTTGTGGTATCATTGAATGGAATTTTCCTGGAAAAGGGAGTACTTCATTGAAGGGACAGCCACTATAGAACTGAGATCTGGATTGTTGATAAGAAAGCAAACATCCTCCGATGACCAGGTCCCCTACACTGATAGGGCATCCAGGACTGCTCCCCAACTCAACTGGCTGGTATTCATCACGAGAACCTTCTACTACCTTGGATGAAAGTGCTGGGCTGGAAATCCACCAAGTTTGAGAGCATGTGGTCTTGGAGGTCAGATGCATAGGAGAGTCCAAGCACAGGGTCTGTTTGTCCCATACTGCCAGAATGTTGAGTTGCAACAGTCTGGGCTGAAACTGGGCATAGATCACAGCCTCAAAGCAGACAACAATTAGACCGTTATTCAGGCACACATTGTGGGCTTCCCCTGAGCATGAGAGTAGAGGGATAGAAGTTTCTTTTGAAGCACAAAGATTGTGGAGAGGGCCATGTCTAAAATCAGGCCCAGATACCCCTAACTGTAAGATAGATCCAGTGATAACTTCCTCATCTTGAGGATCCATACTAAGCTGCAGATTTTGCATTGTTTGTTGGATATTTGCTGACAGGGTTTAAAAAAAAGCAGCCTGGGGTGTTTGTGTAATGCCACCACAGATGCTTGGATAAATGTTCTTTTGTACATGGTACATACTCATAGGCTAACTGACATTTAACCAACCGGGCCTATGAGCGTGTGCTTGTATAAATGTGGTAGCACTATTAAACTGGGTCCCTTTGGTAGCAGAGACTAATGTGAATGGTTTACATATTGTTACCGGTTGTGTAATATATTGGTTTTATATGAACATTATGTAACACATCTATACAATGCATATAGGCAGTGATTTTATTCTATTTAGCCTGCTGATGGTAGGTTCAGCACACATGACAATCATCCCTGTTACAGATCTATTAGTGAAACAGCAAACATTCCAAACAAAAAATACCAGCAAATGATTAGACATAAAATTCTATTCTTTTTAGGCCCCTTTCACACGGACGGATAGAATCCAGCTTTTAGATGCAGATAGATGAAGTTATCTACCGCAGCTATACTGTGACAATGCTTTCCTATGGCCCCTTTCACACTCTGCATTTAGCAACGGTTTAGTTACAGACGATTTAGAACGATTAGAAAAAATGGATTTGAATGCGTCCAGGAACGATGTAATGTAGCTATCTGTGGCTATCTGCAGGTAAAAGCAGTGCACTGTGTCACCTACGGATAGCAACGGCAACAAGCATAGGAAATCAATAGGAAGCACTTCAGAAATGTCAAGAATGTAAAGAATGTTTCCACTGCAGCAAAACGTAGCTGCATGTAATCGTGGCTAATCAGAATGTACAAATTCAAGTAATCGTTGTGATTTGGAGTCTGGGATCTGGCTTGCATTTAGCAACGGCAGAACAGCCGCTCGTGTGAAAGGGGCCTAAATGTGTTAAGGCGCACAGACAGCTTTTACAGAACTAATAGTCTTGCCTTAATACTTGCAGTCTGCCATAATACACAGTAGATAAAGCATTAACATGAGAGCGCTGATCGGATGCCAATCAGCAGATCTTTTTTAGGCATGCCCCTTCGACAGAAGCCCGGAAGTTCAGCCAGCTTCTGTCAGACAGGCTGCTGTACACACGGGCCGAATGTCAGCATTTCTGTTGAATCGGCCATTATTTGGCCTGTATGTATGGGCCTTTTGGGGGCGGTCAAGCACTGGCTGCTGGTAGAGCGAGAGAGTGTTATTAAAAGTTATTTTCTTCTAGTAGGCATAAACAAGGGGGTGTTGAAAATGATTGGCGTATCAATGCATCACGATGCAGCCCTTCACGATTCAGTATTGATGCGTAAGCGATTGTGCATGACCTCATTCCGGCTCCTCCCACTCCCCCCCACAGCAGTGCCTTTGCTGGAATGACACGTCACTGAGCGGCTGGCTGCGCCTGGCGCCGCTCCCCTCTCATTGGATGATGTAGCCTCAGAGTGCTACTCCCACCCACGCTCTCCCCCTCCTTGGGGTTTGTAGTTCTGGACAGTGACATCTGTGACACAGATCACTGCAGCTGTCTTCACATCCATGGGATGAGGCACAGTCTGCTACAGGAAATGAGCTGAGAGGAGGGGGGATGGTAGGAGTGCTCTGAAGGTGAGAGACCAGCCTGTCATGCTTGATATACAAGGCCTCATACACATGGGCATTTTTTGACGCCACGTTTTTGGGCGTTTTTTGCAGCTCTCCATATTAGTCAATGGTCCCATAAAAACGCCAACGTTTTTCAGCTGTAGAGGGCGTCCATGTTAGTGAGCTGAAAGTAGAACCCATGGCCAGCGCGTTCCAAGGCTGTAACGATTTGGCGTTTTTGACGCCGACACCGCAAAACGCTCACTAAAGTCGTGCTGACGTTAACCGGCGTTTTTGCCGTCAAGCTTTTTAGGTTAAAAAAATAGCAGAGGAATTTTTTTTTGCTCATGCGCATTAACGCCGATGCAAAACACTAAAAAAATTGCAGATTTTTCCCCTGACATCGGGCCCGACGTTTTGCTTATTTTTTTTTTACATACGCCTGTGTGTATGAGGCCTAAGGGGTTAGTGTATAGAAGTGCACATCCCCCACCTGCTGCACCTATCCAGTGTGTGTGTGTGTGTGTGTGTACCGTGTGCCTAACAAATTGGGGGCTGCACAGTCTTTTCTGTCTAATTTCTTCCTGAGATTTCCCTATCATCTCTCCTCTCTGGAAACATCCACTGATCTGCAAGCAGTATATTTCTTGCTGATTGGAATGTCTTCCTTTTTTTTTTTTTGCAGGGATGTTGATCTGTTTACTATCCAAGTTGCTGCCAAAAGACTCAATGATTTGTTAAAGTGATACTAAAGGGTATTATTTTTTCTTTAAAATAAAAAAGATATCATATTTACTTGACTGTCTCCTGTAGTATGTCTGCAGTCTCTGATCATCTTCTGTACTATGTCTGCAGTCTCTGACAATCTCCTGTATCATGTCTGCAGTCTCTGATCATCTCCTGTATCATGTCTGCAGTCTCTGATCCATCTCTTCTATCATGTCTGCAGACTCTGACCATCTCCTGTATCATGTGTGCAGTCTCTCACCATCTCATTTATCATGTGCAGTCTGCGATAATCTCCTGTACTATGTCTGCAGTCTCTGACAATCTCCTGTACTATGTCTGCAGTCTCTGATCATCTCCAGTATCATGTATGCAGTCTCTGACAATCTCCTCTATCATGTCTGCAGTCTCTGACCATCTCCTGAACTGTGTCTGCAGTCTCTGGCCATCACCTGTATCATACCTGCAATCTCTGATTATCTCTTGTACTATGTCTGCAGTCTCTGATCATCTCCTGTATCATGTCTGCAGTCTCTGACCATCTCTTGTATTATGTCTGCAGTCTCTGGCCACCTCCTGTACTATGTCTGCAGTCTCTGACCATCTCCTGTATCATGTCTGCAGTCTCTGACAATCTCCTGTATAATGTCTGCAGTCTCTGACCATCTCCTGTATAATGTCTGCAGTCTCGGACCATCTCCTGTATAATGTCTGCAGTCTCGGACCATGTCCTGCAGTTTTTTAGGGGGAGCCTGGGGCTCCTCTTTAAGTTGTTGCCTGCTGTGTTTAGACGTTGCTACATGCAGAGAGTACACGAACAGATAAAATAAAATAAAAAAAGTTCTTCTGACTGCTTGAATTTTTTCGATAAAAACTATAGGCAGTAATCATGATGCATTGCAGAATCGAATCAAATAATTGAAAGGATAATCTTAATAGAATCTAATCAAGAGTCCAGTGAAGATGCACACCTCTGTTTGCATAGCAGGGAATTTCTTTTGCTTTCTCCAGAGTACAGCTTTAAGAAAAGATCAATCTTACTCCAACAGTACATTTTAGACCAATTATACAACATGTGAAAATATGTCCCAGGTTTCTTCTGTTGATACATAACTGATCTATTGATTTTTTTTGGAAATGTAGGTGTTTTATATCTAGATATGATTTTAAAAAGGGTTGTTCAAAGTCAGTCTATTCAAATGACTGGATTGCCTAACGCACCAAAAAAAACGCATGCACTATTTTTTCTAACAGCACACCATTAACACAGCACAGCAGTGCATTGCGTTGCGCTGCAACATTGGCATGGTGTGTTGGGGTGTGTTGTTGCTTTGGTATAACAGTGTGTGTCTGTGTGTGTGTGTGTGTGTGTGTCTGTTTTCCACTTCTCAATAAGCCTAGGGGTAAGATATTGCTGTGAGTTTATTTTGTAGGTTTCTGAAACCACATAGGTATGGATATGATTTTATAATTTTTTTTGTCTGAGTTATTATATTTATATTGTTATAGTTAACGATTGAAGTTTCTATTTACGAAAAAAGCCAATTTTACTCCAATGGTAAATTTTAGATCAACTATATACCACCTGTGCAAATAAATCCCAGGTTCGCCTTCACTTTATATCCAGGTTTAATAACCTACATTACACATAACAGGCTTGATTTACTAAAGAAATAGAACTACTATTTTTTTTAACTTTATCTTAGCGACTGATGTTAAATCGTGCCGACTTCATAAAAGAGCAAAATCTTTTTTTTTTTTTTTTTGTTAAATTTCCCTTACACAAAATTGGATATTCTTTGCTAAATGGATGTTTACTTTTTTCACCTCATTTATTAAGACAAGTAAAAATCCACTTTGAAAGCGAAAATGCTCTACTCCTTTAGTAAATTGGCACCAGAATTTATGAATGTAATGTGTAAAAACAAAGGAATCTATTGAAACGTGGACATTTTCTTTCTGTTCATGCCACACATGAACATTCAGACATGCCAGCCAAAACCCACAAGACAAGTATAGAAAGAGTAGAATTAAAAGTTCTCTTTCAATATGGTTTTCCGCAAGATATATTTACAATGTTTAAATGGCAGGAACCCACAGGAGCAGTGACTCAATGTACATCCACAAGACTTCTGTGTAGTAATAAGAATGAACATCATACCAAACACTGCTTTAAATAGTTTATTTTGTATGTCATTTACATAAATGTATATATATTTATATATATTTGGCTTTCTCATATACTCTGAGGTTTACAATTTCTAAAAAATAAAATAGTCCTTTTTCCCCTGAAATAAATCAGAAAACTATTTTACTTCAGTTCTTGTATGACAAGAAAGCACCACTCTGTACATTACATAGTAAAGTGGTTATCATAAGTGCTGGTTTATCTCTCGCTACATACAGGACCAGCTTTTCCTTCCAGTAGCAAAAGGGTTAGTAGCAAAATACGGACATAAAACACTTTTTTTTTTTTTTTTTCAAAATATACAAAACCATCAATAAATATTGTATACGGTATCAGACAAAGCCTTCATCACATGTAAACTAGTTAGTATTTCTCCAGAGACAACGTTTGAGTGTAAGCAGCAATTTAGCAGAATGGGGTGTATACAAATGAATACAATCCAGTATGCTGAACACTGATATAACATCATTTAACAAACTGCGGAGTATAAAGAAAATAACAATTAGCCATTGCTAGTATAAAGATTGGAATGTGTATAATAGTGGTTAGCGTGAATTTCAGAATTTTTTTTTTTAGGCTACAACTGTAGTATAAAAATCCATCTGAAATGATTTGGACCAATTTGTTCAACTAATAAATTGGTCAACTTGTTGTTCTTTGTCTCAACTATATTATGGAAACAAAAGCGTTGCGTCACCAAATCTTGGGGAAATTGGGTTTTATGGTGCATACCAGATTGGTAAAGGAAACCTATACGGAGCGAAATACAGGGTCTGCCATTGCTGATTTCCTTCTGAAGATGCTAAATGCATGGCTATCTCTGCCTTCAATACATGGTGACAGCTATCTGGAAAAAGCTTCAGATTAGGAGTCAAAACTGCTAATCCACACTTTTGTTAAGAGCCAGTGACTTTTGAAAGTATTGAAGACACAAGATCAGGAAGACATCCAGGAAACAAGATCTTTCAGGAGAGGTCAGCAATAGTAGCCTCTATGCTGCCTCACCAGAGTTCCATTATTAAAGTCTATGAACCATGTGCTTATCTGACCATCCACAGCTTGAAGGCAGTTCCCACATGCAGGTCCTACACTCAAGTACACAAAAGATAACATTTTATGGATTTTAACAATGAACAGCCTATACCATTTTTCTACATCTTGAGGAGCTCAATAACTTGTAATAATGAGTTCTGAGAATTATACAATTGAGTACTGTCTGTGATACTTTTTTATTTGCAATAACATACAATTTTCAGGACAAGCTTTCGGAGTATTTTTCCTTCTTCAAGGTCCAAGCAGTACTAATACAGTATTAGTGCTGATACTAATACAATAGTATTAGTACTGCTTGGACCTTGAAGAAGGGGAAATACCCCGAAAGCTTGTCCTGAAAAATTGTATATTAGTGCAAATAAAAAAGTACTCAATTGTTTCTGTTAGTGCACTAATATGGCTACAATCACTTCAAGCTGAGAATTATACCGAATCCATATCGTTTAACCATATTTTTGCAGCCTGTAAAATGAATACCCTAAATGGCACTTCCAGCAAAACTACAGTTCATATAAGTACAGCTTCAAGTGATCTCATATATTGGTCATCATTATAGGATGAATTAAGTTCTTCATGATTGCTGCTACATATAATGCTGTTTCCTGCTGATAGCACGGTGTGGACTGTACAGGGCTAGAACAGTGTTAATATTACCTAATGCTTTATATACAATCACAAAATCTAGTGCAAATATAAAGGTGAAGACGGGGGTCTGTGCCAGGCTTGTCAAGCCCAGCACTTACCTCCTCAATCTCCATGTATGCCCCTTGTGACTAGACAGAGGGCATTAGTGAGTATAAACACTGTGTTGGCCCTTTGCATCTTGTGAATTACTACCAACAGAGTACACCATTTTTTACAAACTAGCTGAAAAGTCTACGGCATGGCAATGTCATTTTGCTTGTGAGACTGCAGTTATTTTTTAAATAATGAAAAAGTGAACCTGTTAGGATAGGAATAGGGCAAACTTTCTTTTTTTTTTTTTAAGGTGCAAGCCCCAGGGCTGTCTTCCTCACCCTCATTTTGCTACCAAGGGAGTCATGTACGTGGAACACATGTGCAGCCAATAAAGCCTGAAAACACTTTTGCACGCACTTATTCACTACACATTACAGCCAGGATAAGGATGACAGTGCTAGAGTCTGAAGTGATTAACAGTGGCAGGTTTGATTGCCGTAGGAATGTACATAACATGCATTGAGATTTACATGCTTTTGGAAATACTAGTTAGCCTTTTTAGACAAACAAAACGGACAAACTAATCTCTTTAGAGGGGGAGCTACGAGATATATATATGAGGGTTTTTCAAAAGGTTTCTGCACGTTTTTAAATTATATTAAATATAAAAAAGTGCGGAAACCTTTTGAAGACCCCTTGTATATGTAGGTCAGAAGACTAAGGTATTCCTATTCTAGGTGCTGACTGCCAGACAGATTACATAATTAACACTTTGGGGTTGATTTACTAAAACTGCAGAGTGCAAAATCTGGTGCAGCTCTAAATCGTAAACAATCGGCTTATAACTTCATTTTATTCAGTTAAGCTTTAACAATAAAACCTGGAAACAGAGCTGATTGATCAAGACAAAGAGAGAGATTGAGCTGATCCAGGTGTGAGTGATACTACCATCAAGTCTGCCGGTGCTGGTCCAGTCCATGGTCCAGATAGCAATAAAGGACAAAGGGTATGACCGCACTCAGGATGAACTTCTTGAAGAAATTGATTTATTTAAAGTCCACCAAATCCATCAGTGTGCAGAAACAATCAAGGAACATACAGCAGATGGGCAAAGATTAACGCGTTTCACAAACTACGTGTCGCTTACTCATAATAAGACCATGACTATGATTATCACTAAGCAACATGTAGTTTGTGAAACGCGTTAATCTTTGCCCATCTGCTGTATTTTCTGTGATTGTTTCTGCACACTGATGGATTTGGTGGACTTTAAATAAATGAATTTCTTCAAGTTCTTCATCCTGAGTGTGGTCATACCCTTTGTTCTTTATGGAAACAGACCTGCACCAAATTTTGCATCCTCCAGTTTTGGTAAATCAACTTCTTTGTATAGCTTACATGCAAACCACAGCTACACAAGGAAATCCCTACTTTAGCTTTTATCCAAAAGGAACAATTCCTGAAGCACTGGTTCCTCCAAACCTGTGTACAGGTACATGGAACAGTGCAGGTTTCCTGTATTCCTTACAGATATCAATCCTATATCAAAAGGTCTGGTAACAGTTTATTGTATCTAAAGAAAAGCTTAAAGTACAGCTATACCCATACAGAACACCAATCCATACTTCTTAGCCCTCCCAAGCTAATCAGTGCTCCATCTCACCCACTCCATCTGTAGCCGCAGTAGCAGCATCTACACAGTGAACCATTGAAGACTTGCATAGAGCCATACCCAGAGCAGTCTCAAAGTACAGCCATATTTAAAGGCCAGGAGTGCCAACTGCCCAGGTATGGTCACACTAAGACCTGGTACACACCAGTGTGGCTTTGAAGTTGTGCTAGTTCAGTGCAAATTCAAAGCCGTCTATTCAGTGCAATTTCATTCTGAGTGACTTCATTTAACAGATGTCGATGCACGTTGCAATGAAGTAGCACACAATTAGTGCAGGAACCTTTTTCTGAGTTGCACCAATTTGAACAGTTCCATTGGCGGTGTAACTTGTCATACGATTTTGAACTGTCAAGTCCCACTGGTGTGAACCAGGGCTTAAGCCTTTTTCAGCCAGAGAGACTGTAAACATTGGAGCAAGTTGTTCTCTGCTACTGAGGTAGGTAGGCAGCTGGGGTAGGAAGATTTAGAAAAGATCTGTTCAGAAAGGCTAGGAAGTATGGCTTAGCATTAGTTTTGTTCAAAGTACACCTGTAATTTAACAACTACTCTAAATTAAGTCTCACCATGAGACAATCATATTTAAAAAATGAAAAAAAAAAAAAAACAACCCCGCATCTTGGGGATGCACATGTGCATATTTGCCTCCTATCTTTTCTTTTGCAAAACAAAAAAGGACTGTTCCATTGGCCAGTAGGCAGCTCCTACATTACCCCATCCCATATCTCTTTTTGCTAACAGATGAAGATGAAATAAAAATAATCTGTATGCAATTCTAACTCTGCTCCATTGCTTCTATAATTTTTTGCTAAATTGATCAGGTGGAGAGATAAGCCAAAGGCAAAGGGGTTGATTTACTAAAGACAAATAGACTGCACTTTGCAAGTGCAGTTGCACCAGAGCTTAGTAAATGAGCAGAAGCTCTGCTAACCTCCATAATCCAATCCTGTGCAAGCAAAAAATGCATTTTTTTTTAATTTTCCTTGCGTGTGATTGGGTATTCTTTACAAAGTGAAGTTTCACCTCATTTACTAAGCTCTGGAGCAACTGCATTTGCAAAGTGCAGTCTGTTTGCCTTCAGTAAATCAACCCCAAAGCCTTAGGCTGCTCAAGTAGGAATAATCAGTTTTCAAACCGTCCACGTGGACAGGGCACATACTTAAGCCTGGTACACACTAATAGTTTTTCTTGTGTTCAACCCAGCGGGTTGAACAAAAAAAACCTGACCGCTCCAGTCAGAGCCGCTGTACTAACGTTCTGATGTTAGTACAGCGACCCTCCCCGCTGGGCTGTTGTGTTCTGACAGGGGGATGGCCCACCTGCGAGAGCACTCCAGTCAGCGCTCTCAGCCATTGGCATAGATTTTTATTGAACTAGCCGATATCTCCCAACATTCGGCCCGTGTGTACAGGGCTTAAGTCAGTGATGGTAAAGCTTGGCACCCCAGATGTTCTGGAACAACATTTCCCATGATGCTCAACTACACTGCAGAGTGCATCTTGGGAAATGTAATTCCAAAACATCTGGGGTGCCAAGGTTCGCATCACTGGCTTAAATGTACGCACCCTGACAAATGTTTTTTTTATTGATTTATTTGGACAACCACACCCAAATTATTCCTTGTTTAAAGCCCACCACACATTGCACAATCTCCTTTAGATCTACCAACAACCATTTAGTGCAATAGCTTGCTGATTGGATACAAATCGATTGAATATATTAGGTAGGTCCTCATATTATACAGTTTTGGTAAATCTAAAGTTGATTGTACAAGGAATGTACATGTACAGTCAGATTTGGTGGGAAAGGATCAGATCCTCTGCCAAGTTAGTATTGCTGTCTCTGTCCCTGTTGGGGAGATTTCACTTCTTCACTTGTTGTAATCACACTGTTGCCACCAGTGACAGGAAGTGAGGGCAAGTCTCTTCAACAGGCACATAACAAAAATGTTTCATTCTTTGTGCATTAATGTGTTAAACAACACAACGGAAGTGCAATTCATTCATTTTGAGATTTTTTTCTAAAACTGTGCCATAGATTTTTTTTTTTACTGCCTATCTAAATCTTGCCAAAGCAGTGCTTTGCAGCGTACAGTAATATGTAACTGTACGTTGTGGTGGGCTGCAACATGTGTGTGTTGGGAGGTGCATTGCTTTGGTATGCCATTGGAAATGAATGGCACCTCAACATGCTAACGTGAATATGATGTTTCTGTGCTTTGCAGTAATGTATTATTGGAATACAATGCAATTTACAACTGTAAATGGGCCCGAATATCAATGAAAATTCATGATGTGTAATATGCAAAATTGTGTATGAAAATGCATACTATAATGTGTATTGTAAACACATTAATGTATGCACACAGGTGAGAAGACCACGTGATAAAGATACAATTTCATATGCAAACTAACTTTGTAGAAATCTTAATTCATAAGTGCAGCAACCAGAATTAATCTTATACTGGCTTGATTTCCGCAATGTGAACTCTAATTGCTTCTGAACCTAATTAGCCTTAAGAAATCATTACTGAAAATGGCAAAATAGAGGCTTACAACCAGTGTTCATTCACTTGACAAACCCTGGACTTCAAAGCAGTAGTGCCATGTCACATGACTGGATGCCTATAGGAGTAGTGCACCTGACCTTAGGTGCAATGTTTTTTTTAACTAATGTAAGATATTACAGGATAAACAAAAATCAGCTGGAAATGCTTAACATGCAGCATTGGTGACATACAACTGGGCTATCAGAACATTACATTAAACAGTACAGAGTTACTGAACACATTTCAAATAGCACCAATATCTTGTACAAAGCCTTTCCTAACATTAGTCTTATATTACTCCAAGCAAGGAGACTATTAATGACTCATTTAAATGGGTATCAATCACTGACCCAATGAAAGAATTTTAAAAATACTAATTTGATGTTGGAAATTAAAGTCTCTACTACAAGAAGGTAATTAACAAAAGACATGAGCACCAGTCGGAACATCAGCATCTTCTTTCCCCCCACTAACTTGTGCCTTCTAATGCACATAAGTCTTAACCACTTCAGCCCCGGAAGGATTTCCAGCTTTAGGACCGGAGCCCTTTTTGCGATTCGGCGATTCGTCGCTTTAACTGACAATTGCGCGGTCGTGCGACGTTGTACCCAAACGAAATTTGCGTCCTTTTTTTCCCACAAATAGAGCTTTCTTTTGGTGGTATTTGATCACCGCTGCGTCATTTCTGATCGCCGCTATAAACAAAAGAAGAGCGACAATTTTGCAAAAAAACCCAAATTTCTTACTTTTTCCTAAAATACAAATCCAAAAAAAAAATATAAAAAAACATTTTTTTTCACCGTTTTTGGCCGATTTATATTCTTCCTCATATTTGCGATAAAAAAAATCGCAATCGGCGTTTATTGATTGGTTTGCGCAAAAGTGGTCGCGTTTACGGATGATGAGAATTCATTTTTGGGGTTTTTAAATTTTTTTTATTTTTTACTAAAAATGGCGGCGATCTGCGATTTTTTGCGGTACTGCGATATTTCAGCGGACATGGCGGAACATTTTGACACTTTTTTGGGACCATTGGCATTTATACAGCGATCAGTGCTATAAAAATGCACTGATTACTGTGTAAATGTCATTGGCAGTGAAGGGGTTAACCTGCAGGGGGCGCGCTAAGGGTTAACTATGTTCCCTGGGCGTGTTCTAACTGTATGGGGGATGCCCTAACAGGGGAAGGGAAGTTATCACAGCCTTCACGTAAAGGAAGGCTGTGATCACAGCCCTTCCCCCTCACACAGAGCGGAGGTCCGTGTTTACATACACGGACCTCCGCTCATTCGCTCCGGGGGGGGCATCGCGGGTGGCCGGTGGCAATCAAAGCCGCCGCACCCGCTCCCTGGCCCCCCCTGGACACAGTGAGCGCGCGGGCGCGCCTCCGGCGGCGCGCGCGCGCTCACTATACACGTTCCCGCAGCCGCCGTCGTATGACGGCGATTTGCGGGAACGAGCCACTTTGCCGCCGTCAATCGCCGATCGGCGGTCGGCAAGTGGTTAATGGAAGCTTTGCCATCAAACAAATCTTTGTCCTGGTTAAACTGATTTTTTTTTATTTTTTATAATGTACTTGTTGTTTGTGTGCCATTATTATTCAAAAGTGGAAAATCATTTTGCCAACATGATATTTTGGCCATCCTATTGGTAGACTATAAAGCTGAAGTTGTAATAGCACTTTATAAGCAAAAAGTGTTGCTGTACTGTAATGTCAGCAATCTGCTTGTATTAGAACAGCAACCAAAATGACTCTACAATGTGAAGAGCAGACAAAAGGTTGCTCATTGCAATGTAGATCTACTTCACTTAGTGCAAATAAAAATAAGTTTAAGTGTTGCCTATAGCAAAAATTCAGATTTCATCTCTTCAATCTTTTGAGCTCCTGTAAGACAGTCTCACTAATACTTGATTGCTGGGCATTACCACTGTTGCCTGTTTTCACCAGATTTTATAAGTGATCCCTAATGTGAAAACAGGGTCAATAAAGACGTAACAATAGTTAAACCATATGACTGCCATATTATTTAGTAAGTGTCTTAAAACATATATTCCAATACTGGTGATCCTTCATAGGTTTAATACCAAATAATAAACTAAAGTAAACTTTAGTGCAAACCAAAGATTTCAGAATTATTCTCAATTTACTCCATCACTATAGGAGGAAATGTCACTGCTAATTTTTTTTACCAGTGATTTGCATGACTACAGGGCCAATTTTTCAGCAGTTATCTCTACATAACATTAAAGCTTCGAATTTGCAAATGTCAGACAATAAATATGCAATATCTGTAGAAACAAGCGGATACGTTGCCCAAAGTTTAAATAAAGAATAGGAGTTTGTAAAATATATACATTATATATACTCATATCTCCATATATACAGTTACAAAAATGTATATACACTATTTTACATACCATATAATAATTCTCTTCATGTGGGAAAAAAATAATTTTAACATGTTAATTACACTTTTAACCTTGCATTTGTCTCCTGACATTTTGTGGCAAGGTAGGGGTTATGCACTGGGACTGTTTGTTGGTTCTTCTTGCCCATTGATCACAGTGTATTGTACTGTATTGCAGTGGCACCTTCCATTAATGCAGTTGGGTATATCCATTTCAGCTAACAGGTTGGCATCATGTTTATAGCCATTGGAGGCATAAGTCCACTTGCATAGCCTTCATACATGGAATTATATCCATTATCTTTGCTGTAAGCCATTTCCTGTAGCTTCATCTTGGTGAAGAATTTCTTTCAAAGCAGCTTGCAGTTATAACCCCATTTGTTCATACTGAAAATCCTTTGGTATTTTTTTGAGTTGTCAATATCTATGTCCAGGAGCTATTGTCTTCCACTCTTGGTAATGACCTGTGAACAAGAAAAGGCTTATTAGATCACAGGTCTAATATAGGGAACATGAATCTAAATGGATGCAGGCGCTTAAAGATGATCAAGGTAGAAAAAAATGATCATCCCTGACTACACTCATCTGTCATTTAAAAAGACCCCTCTTGAGAATGAATTGATTAATCTCAGGTGATTGAAATAAAAAAGGCAGAAAGGTGATCAGGAGCAGTGTTCTATACCTATTAGAGCAAGTCATCAACAGGGTCAATACTTTTTCCTAAATCTTGGATGGTTAGAATCCTACTTAAAGAGACATAGGTCTAGTGGCAACCTCATACCTGGTTCTTATACACATCCCTTATCCACCACCAATCAAAACATCCATGGCTTATAATGTCACACTGCTCCTTTTACTGGCATCATTATAACAGCAGCATAAATAGAAATATAAACCAATGATTTTTTTTTTTCCTTTAAAATTTTTAGCAATGAATATGAGTAGTCCTGCAGCACAGCAGAAGCAGGAACTTAGAGATAAAGTGAACTGAAGGCAATATTAGACTTTCCATAAACGAATTATAGGCCAGAGATTAAGCCATATTAAAAATCATCTTTCTTTGTATGTATAAAAGAATTACTCCAGTAATCCAGTGGAAGCCAAATAGTAGGACCCTACTCCAGTCACCCTATATATGTATCATCCATATGATTTGGACATGGCTTTTTTGCTGGGTATTGAAAGCTTTTACAACTAAGTATAAGTGTACATGGCCTTATCAGTTGCCCATTGCCTTATTGGTTAAAGAGGCAACTGATCCATGCTTGGAGAGGGAAAATCATTTTATTTTTTTCAGTACAAAAATGAGAAGACAGAATATTTTTTTATTTTTATTTGGCACCACAATGGGCTGTAACGGCGATTGCCTCCAGAATTTGTGAATTACATGCTTGCCAGAACAGAAATAAATTTCAGTGTTATAAATCTGTACTCATTGAAATAAGAATTAACGCCATATGAAATAGGAATTTATATCTTAATTAGCTTTGTGCAATGTACATAGGAAGCCCAAAGCCTTTATCTACCCTTTATTCCTCAGGCACCCAGTGCAGTGTCCACAACTAGGACAAACCTTTGTAAACCTCAGCAAGTGACCAGTGCAATTTATATGCAATGGATTGATCAAAGTGAGTTCAGACACCAGTTTACAATCATAGACCCTGTGATTTCTGAGACGTAATGAGGCAAGCACAGTAGGTGGCACTGCTATAAAGTATAGTCCATGAAAAGCACCCAGGTGAGAAAAAATGTGCTCCTTCCTTAGGGCATGAAAGCAAGAATAGCTGCGAAGTGTAAGCAACAAATTTAACACAGGCAGGGTACATTGCAGCCCACGAAACAGACCAGCTATCCTTATCTTAATAGTTGATGAAGCAGGTTAGTTATGTACTGCCACTTTATGGGGCCCGACATTTACATTTTTTCTTCAAAGCTTTGAAGTGTATCTCTAGGATTTTTAATGGAGTATGGAGGGATTAGGCCAACCTGTCAAGTATTATAATGTTTGTGCCCCCATACTTTCTTTGTACTGATGAATACTGTCACCAAGGAAGAAAGTGTAAGGGAAAATCCAATATTTAAGAGTTGTCCCCAGAACAAGAGGTAAGGGATCCTTCCAATAGGAACACCAGCTCTAGGACAACTGTCTAAAGCTGGCCATATACTAGTAGATTACTACATTCCTAGGGACATTCTAAAAAAATCTAAGTAAATGTTTTTAATGTATGGCTGGCTTTAGAGTGCATTCAGTTCACTTTGGGAGATTTACTAAAATGTTTTGCTCCATCTCAGGGCAGGAAGGGAGTCTCCCTAATGGAACACAAGACAGCAAAAAACAACTTGGCAGGGGTTTTAGTCCTTCCTTATAAAAAAGTTTTGGTTATTCATAGACTTTAACTTTTTCTTTTTCAACTATTTGTACTGATTACAAATAAAATTCACCAAACCTGATAGGGATTAACTTGGAACATAGCAGGTATCAGATAATATAAGCATTCTGACAGAGAATGAAATATACTGTTATCATACTGTAGGATGGAGAAAGTATTGAAGGCAGAGGATCAAAATAACATTCAGGCAGTTGCTATTTTCACAAGATTAGCAATGAAAGCCCCCAATATTACCATTGTGTAAAGTTTTACTTTAATCCAAGATATGAGCTTGCTCAAAATTCACTATTTTTTCCCTTTATTCATTTCATTCAGTCGATTGTGTGGCTTAGCAAATGGAAAGAAGGGTATCCTTGCTATCAGCAGAGTCTGCATATTTTATTTTCCATATAGGCAACCCACCCAGTAATTACCCATTACACTATTTGTCCAGGCTGTCCATAATGTACAGCATTTCTATTGAAAAAAGAATACAAGTGCAAAATTGCTACTACTGACCACTCAGAACTTTTTTTTAAAGTGATACTAAACAGAGAAGTGTTACTTGCTATAATTCATTCACATAAATCATATAAAGCAGTGTTCCTCAACTCCAGTCCTCAAGGCCCACCAACAGGTAATGTTTTCAGGATTTCCATTATTTTGCAAAGGTGATTTGATCAGTTTCACTGCCTTAGTAATTACCACAGCCGATTCATCTGAGGGAAATCCTGAAAACATGACCTGTTCTTTGACATCTGCAGGCAAAGATCTTTGGGATGGGCTTCTATTACTCTACTGATGTATGCTCTCTACAGAGTGAGTCTGTGTCTGGCCAGCCCTGATTGATGTTGTGCCAGTCACATGACTAAAAAAAATAGTTTCAGAAGTGTAATTCAAATTAGATTATAAATATCAAACAGCAATATTTTACAAGTCCCTATAAATCTTTATTGAACATCAGATGTGTATTTTTGTGGTATAGGCAGAGTCAACGATGAATGACACTAGCATTTTACCAACTCCAATTATGTGCTCATTTTCTTCACTATAGTTTTGATGAATCAGCCCCACAGGATGAGCTGTGAACAACCAATACAAATCTTGTATATGGAATTTATATATATATAGTCGAAGCCCTTCGACCGAGACCGATAAGAAACACAAAGACTCCACAAAACTTACAACATAACATAGACCTGAGGTGTGCTCTGGTCAGCTTGTTGTTATGCCAAGAAAGGAGGCATACCCAAGATAAGTAATGGATGATTGTGGAGAGAAATGTGCTAAGAAGTGCCCTAAAAAAGGGGAGTGGGTGGGAGGGTAACACGCACTGGAACCGACAAGGGCCACAGGTGAGTTGGCCTGCTTATATAACCCCGGGCTCCTCCCATAAATTCAGGCCACCATACTGGTCTTCTTATTTATGGTTGAAGCCCTTTGACCGAGACAGATATGAACCACATAAAGACGCCACAAGACTAACAACATAACATAGACCTGAGGTGTGCCCTGGTCGGCTGGTCAGTATGCCAAGAAAAGGGGCAAAAATACTTGGATAGGGAAGCAGCTCTTTAATGGTCCAGTGACATTTATTGAGGAAGCTTGGTGAAGGCTTGCGACATTTATACCTGAGGGTTTGGAATGTACCGGGTGAAGCAGGCGGATTTCCACCTGCCCAACTCCTTAATGACTTGATCTGGCACCCCGAGCTGGGATGCGGCTGAAGCTGCTCCGATCCAAAAGGAGTGTCCAGAATAATGGCCAGGGTCAAGGCCTAGGTTAATCAGGAGTATCCTAACGTGTCTGATGAACTAGCTACCACTCGGGGGGCTGGTAGGAAAAAGTAGCAACGAGTTGGAGTTTGACTAGCTGGGCTGATGAGATAATGACCGGTTGAGGATCGCTACTGGGCACCAGACGTTGTGGGTCTTGAAGAGCTTGACGTCGACCCCAAGGTCAGACTGTTGGGTTTTGGACACTGCAAGGTGTAGAAAAAGTGAATTTGAAGGCAAGCCAGGTGGCGTCTGCACAGTATCCGGCAGCCGGGGCCACTAAAGGTAAATTCGCCAGGCCGCAAAAAGCCATAGAAGGCCAGGTAGATGGCCACTTGGATGACCAGGCTGGGTAGAAACCCAAATAAGGAACGTGAGAAGATGGCCAACGTGTCCCTAAACATGGCAGTTACTTGTTTCTGAATGCCGTGTAGGATGGATTTGACTGCTTGTGCTTCGAACAAGGAGGCTTTCTGGGGTCCTGTAAGGACTGAAAATGCTGGATGCCGGCTAAGTACAGCCTGATGGGGTTATGGGATAGAGCCAGCTGCATGTGGCAAACGATATAAAGGCCAGGACATGCTTGATGTCTCCTGTCGCTGCCATGGGGCATGAAGCTAGAAACCTGCAGTAGGCGTTCCAAGCGGTGTGATAGGACTTCAGTGTGTTGCGGGACAATGACTGGTTAATGAGGTGGGTTGCGTTGTGAAGGTGTTCCTTTAACCCATTGTCCTGTATGACCAAGGTGGGATAGGAGAAGTGGTTGGGTCAGCTATGGGTTCCTGCAAAAAGAACCGAAAATTAAAGCGGGACAGTGCGTCTGCTGCAACGTTACACTTGCCCAGGATTTAGTTAAGGTGCACATTGAATTGATGCTGCAGGGACAACTGCGCCAGCCTACGCAGGCAGGACATGATGCGACTTGGACCTGCCATTGTTTACAATTTCGGCCGTGGCCTGGTTGTCTGCGGCAAAGACCACCATTTGCCCTGTCCAGGTATGGCCTCAGACTTGAGCTGCTGCCACAATGGGATAGCGTTCAAAAAGTGAGGATGACTAGCTAAACCTGGGGATCAGGAGGATCTCCGGTGGCCACGGCCCTGTGAACCAGTGATGGCCAAAAATTGTAGTGAAGCCTGTGGAGGCTGTGGCGTCCATGACTACATGAGGTGATGAAGCTGATGCTAATGGAATAACCATGGATATGCCATTCCAGTTTGATAGGAACTTGTCCCACATTGTGAAATCCCCTATTGCTGCTGGATCCAGCCTGAGAACTTGACCGGGTTCTTGTGTCTGAGAGAGAAAAACCAAGAGGCATGAAATGAAGGACCACCCCTGAGGAACAATCCTTCATGGCAAAATTAAGCATCCCTAACAGGGATTGTAGCTGTCTCTTGGTACTGGTACCTAATCTGGGCCAACTTGTCGGGAAGTAGGCTGGCCTGCATGGAGCAAGTGTCAAGAGTGATGCCTTTCTGGCACTGCGTTTGATGAGACAGAATCCAGGTAAGGGACTGAGCGAAGATTGTCGAACAGCAACGGACTGCTCTTAGAGCCGAAAGTCAGTTTGGTGGTGAAGTCGTATGAGCCTTTCCATTTGATGCCATGTCACTGCCAGAAAGACGGCTCGATGAGCAGCCAAGCAGGGGCCAGCATGCCCTGGACAGCCCTAGGGGTGGAGGGGAGGGCCAGGGAACGTCTGGAATCCGCGCTGGAACACCAGTTCGCTGGCCGCAAACGTGTGCCACTGGAAGACATTTTGCAATAACGTGTTGCAAAAGGAACTTCACGAGGGAGGCAGGAAACAAGAAGGCAGAGAAATCGGACTCTGTGTGGGGAGGAACCATAGACCATGCCAGCCGTTTGTCATGACCGTAGGTTTGTAACATGAGAAAGGAACATGCCGACTTGTGTCGGAAACCAAAGCATTGTATGAGTTGCAAGTGAGCGTGAACTACGAATGAGTGGTACGAGTAGCGACTGGGTGCTTGCAGCAGGTGCCCTGGGGAAGGCTGAACTGCGGAAGCTTGTGGTGTATATGTAAGACATATGTGTTAAATCGTGCCAAGGATTCGAATCACTGTGTCGCAGATACCACCAGGATTCAAATCAGGCTATGGTGGGTGAGCGGAATTGACCCACCGACAGCAAGTTTGGGGATGGCCTATCCTCTCAGGGTGTGAGTGCAGCCAAGCTCTGAACCTGTAGAGTGACAGAGAGGCGGGAGTATCTGTTTGAGAAGAGTCGTCAGATAAGAACGGAAGAGAAGAGTTGCAGACACAAAAAACAGACAGAAAGGAATGTGAAGGACAGAAAGGAATGTGAAAGACAGAACAAGGATCGATAGGCACAGTGAAGAAACCGATTTGCGTTCTGAAGCATTGAACGCTGTTCAGTGGAAATTTAGAAAACTCAAATGAGTGCGTGGCAACCAAGGTGAACCAGAAGGTGACTGGCCAGGTAACCGTTAGCTCATGTGCCCACAGTTTGCGCAGCGCTTTATGAAATGAAGGCAGACAGTACAGTTACATCACAATTTGGTACAAGAGGAATCAGAGGGCCCTGCTCGTTAGAGCTTACAATCTAAGAGGGAGGGTCAATTGATACAAAAGACGGAAGGTCAATTGATACAAAAGGTAATAGCTGTGGGGGTTGAGCTGATGTAGAAAGTAAGACAGTGTATTAGTTAGAAGCAGGATAGGCTTCTTTAAAGATAAAGGTTTTCAGGGATCATCTAAAGATGGATAGATTAGGAGACAGTTGGATAGATTGGGGTAGGGAGTTCCAAAGGATGGGAGAAGCTCTGGAGAAATCCTGGAGGTGAGCATGGGAGGAGGTGACAAGGGAACTAGAAAGCAGGAGGTCTTGGGAGGACTGAAGAGGGCGGCTTGGTTGGTATTTTGAGACTAGGTTAGAGATGTAGCTGGGAGCAGAGTTGTGGATGGCTTTGTAAATTATTGTTAGTACTTTGAATTTTATTAATAGGGTGAGTGGAAGCCAGTGAAGGGATTGAGAGGGGTGGAGGACACTGAGCGGTTGGTAAGGTGGATAAGTCTTGCAGCAGCATTCATTATGGACTGAAGAGGGGATAATGTATATAAAAGTAATCCAATGAGGAGAGAGTTGCAGTGGTCGAGGCGAGAGATAACCAGAGAGTAAATTATAAGCTTGGTGGTGTCATTGGTTAAAAAAGAGGCTTATTCTAGAGATGTTGCAGAGGCATGGTTGGCATGATTTGGACAGGGATTGGATGTGGTCCTGAAAGGACAGTTCAGAGTCTAGGGTTACCCCTAGCACCCTGGCATGTGGGGATGCACTAATAGTCGTGCCATTGATCTTAACAGAGAAGTCAGGGGAAGGGGCACATGGGGGAGGAAATATCATGAGCTCAGTTTTAGATAGATTCAGTTTGAGGAAGTGCTGTTACATCCAGGCTGATAAGTCAGTTAGAAAAGCAATGATCTGTGAGGAGACTGATGGGGTGAGCTGAGTGGTAGAGAGATCGATTTGGGTGTCATCAGCATATAAATGAGAGCGGAAGCCATGGGAGGTTATCAGCTGACCTAGGGAGGATGTGTAGATTGAGAATAGTAGGGGTCCAAGGACAGAACCTTGGGGGACCCCAACGGTAAGAGGAGTTGGAGAGGAGGAAATGGAGTTGTAAGTGACACTGAAGGTGCGGTGAGATAGGTAAGATTCGAACCAACCGAGAGCACAGCCATGGAGACCAAGCAAATTGAGTTTTTTGAGGAGGAGAGGGTGATCAACTGTATCAAAGGCAGCGGAGAGGTCCAAGAGTAAGAGTACGGAATAATGACCGTTCATTTTAGCTGTTTGTAAGTCGTTTGTGAGTTTTAGGAGAGCAGTTTCTGTGGAGTGCTGTGGACAAAATCCAGACTGGAGGGGATCAAGAAAGTTATTTTTAGTGAGGTGTTCACTCAGTCGGTTGCAGACTAAATGTTCAAGGATTTTGGAGGCAAAAGGGAGTAAGGAGATGGGTCCAGGGCCGGAGTAGGCGGCCGCCTGGGGCGCCCAGCCGCTGGTGATCCTACTCCCCCTTTGTCCACTGTCAGAGCCGACGTCAGCAGTCTCTGAGTGTCTGTCTCAGCAATACTGGCCAGGCTGTCATCATTGTCATGGGAGCATCACTGGAGCTGAGGAACAACCCCCCCCCCCGTGTTTGACACAGGTAAGTTGTGTGAATTGGGGGGGAGAGAGGACTGTGCAGATATGACTTAACAGACTGAATTATAGTGGGCACAGCATAACCTGGGGGGGGGATTATAGTGGGCACAGTGTAACCTGGGAGGGGGGCTATGTATATATTACCCTATCCGGTGTATATATTACCCTATCCTGTGTGTATTTATGTATATATATGTATACCCTATCCTGTGTATATAATGCCATAGCCTGTGTATATATTACCCTATCCTGTGTGTATTACCCTATCATGTGTATATACTGCCCTATCTTGTGTATATACTGCCCTATCCTGTGTATATACTGCCCTATCCTGTGTATATATTACCCTATCCTCTGTATATATTACCCTATCCTGTGTGAATATTACCCTATCCTGTGTGAATATTACCCTATCTTGTGGATATACTGCCCTATCCTGTGTATATATTACCATATCCTGTGTATATATTACCCTATCCTGTGTATATACTGCTCTATCATGTGTATATACTGCCCTATCCTGTGTATATATTACCCTAGTCTGTGTATATATTACCCTAGCCTGTGTGTATACTGCCCTAGCCTGTGTGTATACTGCCCTAGCCTTTCCATATACCAGCAGACTACGGCTGGAGTGAGGAAGTGAGCCAGTTCCACCACTATCAGTCTTCAGGCCAGGTTCAGAGGCACAGGTGCGTGCCTGCGGACCACGGCTGAAGAAATAGGTGGAGAGGTGCTGCAAAAAATCCACCGTATACATGGGCAGGGCAAAGGGGGTGAAGTCAGGGGCAGAGCCAATGGGGGCGGCAAAATTAGGTTTCGCCTAGGGTGTCAAAACTCTTTGCACCAGCCCTGGATGGGTCTTAGGTTGGGTTGTTAAGATTGGAGAGGTCCAGTGTGGCCTTTTTTGGTACGGGAGAGACTAGTGCATGTTTTAGAGGGTTGGGGAAAATGCCAGTAGAGAGGGAGAGGTTGAAGATATGAGTTAAAGAGTGTAGGATAGAGTCAGAGGGTGACTGTAGTATTTGAGAAGGAATGGGGTCCAGGGGGCAGGAGGTTAGGTGGGCATTAGAGAGAAGTTTAGTGACTTCCTCTATAGTAGCTGGGTTAAATGAGAGTATTGATTGTGCAGGAGGACAAAGAGTGTGAGGTGAGTGAGAAATCTGTAGAGTGGAGAATGACTAGAAGCTTGTGGCAGGTGCCTCACGATAGAGACCGAGCTGCAGGAAGCTGTGTGATAGATAGAATTGTGTTGTGTTGTGCCGAGGATTCGAATTGTTGTGCCGCTGACACGACTAGACTCAAATCGGGCTGTAGAGTGTATGAATGGACCTGATTCTAATAGTTGTGCCGCCGATGCGACTAGATTCAAATCGGGCTGTAGAGTGTATGAATGGACCCGATTCAAGTAGTTGTGCCGCTGACGCAACTAGATTCGAATCAGGCTGTAGTTTGTATGAATGGACCTAATTTGAATCATTGTGCCGCCAACGAGACTAGATTTGAATCGGGCTGTAAATTGTATGAGTGGACCTGATTCGAATCATTGTGCAGCCGACGCGACTATATTCAAATCCGGCTGTATAGTGTATGAATGGACCTGTTTTCAATCGTTGCGCCACCAAAGCGACTAGATTTGCATTTGGCTGTAGAGTGTATTAATGGACCTATCGGAGTATATGAAGCTGAGTATTGTCTGAGTTATGAATACGTACGAGCGTGCAGATTAGTAGTTTGTGGCAGATGCCTCACGATAGAGACCGAACTGCGGGAAGTTGCGTGATAGATAAAATCATGATGTGTAGTCTTGAGGCTATGAATCGCTGTGCCGCCAGCGCAATTGGATTCGTATCGGGCTATGGAGTGCATGAGTCGGCTTAGCGGCAACTGTGAGGTCTTTGACTGGCCGAATGCGGTATTATGGTGTGGTGGCTTTTGCAGGAAACCTGTGTGTAGCTTGTGGGAGTAACAAATATTGCAATGGAGGTGACAGACTACGAATCAGTGATGTCTCAGACAACGGCTCAGCGGTTCGGGGACTTACGAACGATTCGTAAGTCTGTTTACTGTTGGGAAACAACAAGGCAGAGGGAACCTACAAATCTATGATGACTGACGCTACTGAGGCGATAAATTAACGGACGGGAAACATAACGAATCAAAACAACTGTGTCTGATACAAGAAAAGGTCTACAAATCCTACCTGTGACAGTGTGACAGTGAGCAAGAACCGAACAGAGAAGCACACACTGGAATTCTAATACACAGACTCTCAAACACGAAGTGAGCGGGGAAGAAACGGCCTAGTGGCGTAACGAACACGCACTGGAACCGACAAGGATGACAGGTGAGTGGCCTGCTTACATACCCCTTTGACTCCTTCCATAAATTCAGGCCACCATGCTGGCTTTCTTATATATATATATATATATATATATATATATATATATTCAGTCTATGTAAATCAAGAGACAGTCTTCTGAAGAAATCCTGTACTCAATGTATATCTACAGATAGGACTGGACATTTTAAAAATAAGATGAGGCAAATTATTTCTTTGGGACAGTTAATGTGTCATAAAGTCCCATATGCCAGTGATAGCTTTTCCTTATCTGACTTTCACAGAACCTGGTGGCATCATGAGTTGACTCACCCTAAATAAAGAATGAACATCAAATACCATTTTAAGAATAGCAAGTAAACAACATGAAATGTCACGATTTTGGTATCTGACAAACACAGTGCCACGCTGTGCACAAAAAAGATGCAGGTGTAGCTCCACTTGCAGCTTGCAGGATTCTTCCATAGATGTAGAACTATTGCTTAAAGTGGTTCTAAAGGCATTAAGGTAAAAAACCCTTCTGTGTTCTGCTACCCCTCCAGCGTCCCCCTAAATATTTACCTGAGCCTGATCTCAATCCAGTGCTGTGCCCGAGAGCAGCAGCTGTCTCCTCTCTCTGGACATGGATGCAGTAGCAGAAGCCATTGCCTGTGTGAAGAGAGCAGGACTTAGCCACTCTATGTGTCAATGGACACACAGAGCCCAGCTTGGGATTGAGTCCGCATGAGTGCCCCCAAGGCAAGTGGGGGAGGAGCCAGGAGCACCGGCGGAGGGACCTCAGAAGAGGAGGATCGGAGCTGCTCTGTGCAAAACCAATGCACACAGTGGGCAAGTATAACACGTTTGTTATTTTTAAAAAATCCTTTCAATAACTTTAAAAGATTAATAATCTGGTGCAAAGGGGTTTAAAAAAACACTGAAAAGCGTATGGGCTCATTCACATCAGCAGAGTTTAACATGTGCCCGCTGGTGTGTATTGTGTAGAGTCAGTACGATGCATTGTTACAACACACCGCACTGTTTACTCTTTCACTTTATTGAAATGTTATTTAAGAGGTACCACATCCATAAATGTATAGAATTAGTTAAAAATTTGTCACAAAATTACATTTAATTTAATTCTATGCAATGCACTAAGGTGTAGCACATCACAACACACTTCCGGCGTAAAATGTATAACATTAGTGTGAACTGAAACAATAGGACATAGGGCAAATTCCCTAGTCTATCTGTTGGAACTGCATTGGGGCAATGCAAATCCCAAGTGTATATGCTGAATATAAGTGCTTTTCCATTTTATGGTTTGCCGTGGAAATACCACAGTGCAAATAAAGTAACAAATCTATGATTTTACTTTACTCTGTATACTGTGTATAATTATTTTCAGCCTATTCAATTATATTACTGTCTCTTCCTTTTGGTCTTTTCATTTATTGAAGTTTGCCATTTCTCATGTATACTTTCAAAACCAAGTAAAAATAAAAAAAATATGAGGTCAATCCATTGTACAAGATTGACAGAGCAATATGATTTTCTAAGGAGAGAGTACAGCAGAAGCTGTTTGCCTTTAGGGCCTCTTTCTCTCTCTGACTGCAAATCCCTATGGCCCCACCTCAACAGAACAAGCAGAAAAGTGGAAGATTCCCTCCTTTGACTAATTTTCTTTGTGCCCACAGTTGAGGCTTGAGTTACTGAGCTGTGTAAAAAGGCATTGTGCAACAAAGCATATAACTAGTATAACAAACGCGTGAAACTGGTCCTAGGGTCCCACCAGATGGCTAAACATGAAAATATAAAGTATGGATATGCAATTTCATTTAACGTTCTGCAATATGATACCCATTTTTCATTTTAAACATCTGCAGTAGGAGCTTGGTCGCAGCAAGAGCAAATGCCCTACCATATTTTGGTGTTCCAAATGCAGGGAAGTTTTTATATTTGCAAAGTAGAACCTTTTTTTTCAAAGTAAATAAATATATTTAACTGAAAAGCCAGGATTTTCAGGATAGCCTAACATTTTACTTTTTTTTTCGTTCAACCACCAAGTTGAACAAAAAAAAATGTGCTGATTCCCCCATCAACACTGATGCTGGTGCTGATGGGGGAATCAATCCCGCGGCGCTATTGCTTTCTGCCAGCAGGGAAGGCTATAGCCAGAGGCACTGAAAAACCCGGCAGGCCAACTAGCCCACACATGGATTGAAATTTGGCTTGTCCCTGCTGAGCCGGCTGGATTTTGATCCATGTATGGCCGGCTTCAGGGAAATGACCTCTGCAACTTTTATGCTCTTAGGTTTTCTGTAAGTTGGATATATAGGTAGTAACTGAAAGCTTATCAACCAGAAGAGGAAGCCAGTCTCTCCGGCAATTGTTCTAAGCCTAACATCTTGTAAAGATGCGCTGTCTGAGTATTCATAACTGTACTCACATTCTACCCAGACTTAGCTGTACTCTTTAACAATAGCAATTCCCTAGAGTCCCTGGGAATCATTCAAATGAGGATAAGGAAGGAACACCATACTACCCCTTTCATCCTGACAGAGGAAGACACTAATTTCTATTGCTTGCATTGCAAATAAATACGAAGGTGAAGTGCAGGAATAGTGTTTTTCTATTTTGGGAATTCCAAATCTTCTCTGAGATTTTCTGAGAGTGAGAGCAGTTTATTTTAACTTCATCCGCCTATTCTTTCTCAGAAAGACGCATTTTTTAGAAAGGATTCCCTTACAATAAAGTAATTATTTCTGCCAGCCAGTTCTCGGAATTACAGGATGTTAAGTCTAAAACACCTGAGTGGGTTATTTAATGATATACTGTTATCAAAAGTCTCTTTAAGTGTGGGTAGGTCACGTCTGCATTGTTATATTAAGAGTCTAATACTGTGATTTCTAAGATTTCCAATTAAGCCGTGTGTAAGGACACCTCACTGTGTCACGACTCAAGATATTAGGCTGCAAAAGTCAAAATAATTCTAGGAAACAAAGACGATTCTTAAAGGAAAGCTTTACTTAGGAAGTATGGAGGCAGTCATTGCAACATCTCCATTTGAAAATAGTTATGCTGAATTAATTGCCTTAGTACTTTCTGCGTCCCTAACTTGGACCAAATATGCAGATTAGGAGTTCAGACTACTCTGAGATCAGAACTCCTAATCTGGGCATAATGAGTTATAAAAATATAAAATCCTGGTGTTTTTCTGTGCATGTGGAGCCACAGGTGGCACGTACAGCAGGCGACAGAAGTAAAGGTCTGTGGACTGCCATACTCGTGTAAACACCAATGCTTTAGTGCAGGGGTCTCCAAACTTTTCAAACAAAGAGCCAGTTTACTGTCCTTCAGACTTTAGGGGGCCAGACTGTGGCCAGTGGAAACTGTCTTGGGCCCAGCATCAGCGAGAATAAACATGGCCTCGGGGTTTGTGGTTAGTAGGACAGTAGGAGGAGTAATGCCCCATCATTGGCATTAGTGGAAGTAATATCACCCCATCATCGGTATCAGTGGAAGATATAGTGCCCCATTGTTGGTGTCTGCAGGAGGAATATTTCCTCATATCATTGGCAGGAATAGTATTACAAGGGCCAGAGAAAGGCTAGCAAAGGGCTGTATCTGGCACTAATGCTGCAATTTGGAGACCCCTGCTTTAGTGCATCAGCATAAACATGCCCATGATCATTTTCTTGAATGTAGAGGTTCAAAAGACAGATATGCAAAAACATATATGATGTATCACTGTACACATATACACACATACACATCACAGCCGTCGTTTATATCAAACCTTACAATGGAGAATGACCAGACTGTGCTGTGGCCACCACTAAGCTGGATCACTAGCGACAGTAGGTACACAATCTTTGACATCTAAAGTAAATTTATTGGCAAGGATCACTAGTGTTGCATCCATGTATGCATTGAATACGCATAGGCATACGCATACGCATTACATACACATATGCATTGTAAAAATAAACTGTATTTCTGATGATGGGGGAAAATGTATGCCTGATTCCTGTACATGGAACAGGCATCTCTTTCTCACTGACACCTACAAAGACATGCCTACTATGCCTAATTATAAATGTCACCCTGGGTACACGCCATAAGGCCTATTGAAAGGTTGTGTCTTTAACAATGGCAGACAGTTCACAGAACTGCAGTGACATAGTTTGGAACTAAGTAGGCATACTCATTTATTGAAGCAGGAAATATTTTGGATAAAATGTTTGTGTGCTATACATAATGCAGGCAACTTTGTGAGATTACTAACAACGTACTTAAAAAAATACTAATCAGGTTTTTAGAATGACATGGAGTGATTGACATAATAGTTGGCCATGAGTTCTTGTGAATAACTTTGCTCTTTTCAAATAGGGCTCATGTAGATGGGCCTTTTCTATTCAACCACAGCATTTGACAAAAAAGGCTGCATTGGACCTGCTTCAAAGCCAAATGCACCTCAACTGCACATGGTGTATTTGAGGAAACACAACACAAGTCAAACACAACCTTGGAACTGTCATTTATAGTACTCTAATGAAGTCAGTTGGAATCTGCTGACGTGTGTTTCAAATGCTGGAGAGCAATGTCCATGTACAAAAGCCCATGCAGTTGTAGACTTGAAAAATTGTGCATAGTTAAGCTGCACATTTATATATTGATCAAATTTCAGCCTGTTGATTGAAAAATAGAAGGAGCCAGGCATAAAACTGTTCGCTGAACAGCACCTCCATCCAATTCATTTCTACCCAATTTGGGTAGAATATAATAGCCACAGTGGGAGATTCGTCCATCTGTGCTGTTTAGCATAGGCGGAGGAATCTTTTTCGTTTCAGCTCGCTGCACGCAGGCTGAACAAAAATAATCTATGGGTGTAATGCCAGCTTCCGGTTTGGTTTTAAATCGGACAGTACCACGACATTAAATTACACATATAGTTAAGATGCACTGGTCAAGGTTAGGTACAATGTTAACCTAACTGCAGCATTTTTGGATGGGCTTATTGGAGCATTACAGGTCACAAAGTTAGCCTTTTGCTGGGGATTAGGGCTCCCCAATGAACCACCTTTATTTTAGATACATTCATTTATAATATGTTCCTGAATCTTTTGTGTATCGTTCTATGAATATTCATAAATACTCTTCTGCATAAACCAACTTGCACTTATTATAGAGGTTCTTTAAAGATCCAATAAAAAAAAAACAAAACAAAAAAATGGAACCAACCTAAAGCTACAAGATGGAAGCTTCTTCTGAGTCACTACAGCTGCCAACAGTGAAGGAATCTGAGCAAGGCTCTCTAGTGGGAAGAAAATGCACCCTTTTTAATGTAGGACACAGACTATTTTAAGCAGAATTACCAGGCTATTACAAGACAAGGGAACATTTAATTCTTTGTCACTGCTTTTGTTTGCCTGTTATAGTGTCATCAAAGCAGAAGCTAGGTTCTGTACTAAGCATTCAGCTGTCTGCATGCTCACCGTGTACTGTAACTAGATGAATTACATATACTGGCATTATTCATAGCATAAAAAGCAATG
Organism: Glandirana rugosa; assembly: GCA_018402905.1. NCBI lineage: Eukaryota > Metazoa > Chordata > Amphibia > Anura > Ranidae > Glandirana > Glandirana rugosa. Next base: position 293,676 of record BLSH010361799.1, read on the forward strand.
ACAAAACGCAGTAATCCATAGCAACTATCTTCCAGTATTACGATTAGTAAAAGGTGAAAAGCCATTTTGTTTGCTATGGGGTATGGCATGGCAATTAAGTAAGCGTAATAGCAGCGTAATAGCATTCACTACCTCTCCCACCAACCTGTCCCTTCAGAAGAATCACAAATGGATTAGGTTTATGTTACGTATGTGGTCTATGCAAAGGGACATTACACGTGTTACATGAAAACAGACAGATGTTGGGTTATATACAAGTTTGATTTGAAATATATGAAAATCAAGCTACATATTACAAGATATCCCTGGAGCAACATATGTAACCAGCATACAAACAATTTGGACATAGATAGCTATATACAGTATTTCATTCAACAACTGGAGCAATGGTCAACCAATGTTGAACCCAGTGGTGGCCTGCAGTGCGCAGGGGCGTCGCCCCCTTATCCATGCGCCCACCCCCCTAATCTACACGTGGGGTGCCGTATGCATGAATTCCAATTTTTTTTTTTTTAAGCACGTGATTTGAGCCAGAGGCTCTAATAGGCTTCAAAAAAGGGTGGGCTCAGGTGGCAGAGCACTGCCACCTGAGCCCACCCAGCTGTGATAATAGCTGTTGTCACACTGATTCTCCTCCTGGCCAATCAGGAAATGGATACTGAAACCTGTTTCCCTATTGGCCGAAAGGAGAAGCGATCCTATTGCCTAGGAGGAGGAGGAGGAGGAGGGAGGAGACGTACGGCGGCCCTGATGCCGAGGAGACGCAGGGTAAGCCCGACCGACCCACCAGCTGCCACTGGAAGACGGAGGGGGGGACACAGAGGCTGGGACATGGAGGAGATGGAGGGGGGAAGCTGTGACCAGGGGGGGTGGGTATGGTACACGATGCGGGCTGGAGCGACGGGGGGGTCAGATCCATCTACCGCACCCCCAGACCGATGGAGCACCAGCCGCCACTGGTTGAATCCTATCAGCCAGTCCAAACCTGCCTGTTGCTGAACTACTGCTTAATTAACTGCATCTTCGACATTCTCTGTGATGGGATTGAAAATGGACCATAATTGTGCTTTGTTCCAATATCTGATCCTTGAAAGCAGTACTGCATTGACTGAGCTGGAGGTGAATGTTCAGGCTGCTACAACTTTTTTTCTTTAACAGAACAGTAAATGAACATCTACCTTCATCTTTCAGGTTTACCTCACTTTTATTATAAGTCTTTTAAAAATATTTTCTACTATGCCCAAACAGTAAAACTTTTATTTCAGTCCCTCCATGTAGTACCATAGTGAGGTCCTCCCAACAAATGCTCTTATACTGGGACACAGGCTTTATAATTTTCTACATCCATGTTTAGATTTCACCATCACTTCATTTCTAGGGGCACAATTATAAGCATTGACATACCAATTAAATTACTTATTCTGCAACCAAAGTGGTTAATTTACTAAAGTCAAAAAGGCTGCTCACTTTGCAGAATTTCCCCTTAGCTTAGTGAATGAGGCAAAGCTCTGCTGGCTTCTATTATCTAATCATGTGTCAGTAGTATAATTTCTTTATTCTTCTGTTAGCAAAAAGTTAGGCCCTTCCTAAGATTATCACAAACTATTTTAGATATAATAATGATGAGTGATGAGGTTAATTGGTTTAATAACAAACATTAATCAAAAGAGGTTAGGCAAAGAGTCCTGCAATCACAGATGGTGTAAGTACTTAATGTGGTAATGCAATATAATATAGCCACATTTTCACACTTATAAACAACTCAAGATACTAGTGTATTGGGATGCAATAATAATAATGATAATAATAATAATAATTGCAGCTTACTATAATAGCAATTTATAATAATATTCAACAATATTCAATTCCCACTGTTTGACAAATGATGTTGGAGACTACATTTATCCAAGTAAATTTAATGTCACTCATAGAACACCAGAATATGTGTAATTAGTGTTTGTGCCAGATGTCACCTGCGGCATCAATGATGATACCCCAGAGAAAACAGACATGACATGAACCGAGTATCTAAATTTTAACTTATCGTTATTTATTTAATATATTTACCTATTGAATTCTGATATCTGCCAAGCATTGATTTGTTTGCAATGAAATTAGTAAAGAAAACAATTGTTATTAACTAACATAGGGTCAAAAAAGTTTGGAATATAAAAACCAACCATTGATGGTTGTGAAAACTGTATTTGATCCTTTGCTTTAAAACCTGTCTGTAAACATCAGTCAAAACTTGAAATAATGAATGAATATGCTTTATGTGAGTGACACCCCAATTCCCACCTACGCCAAAAGAAGTGAATTTAAAGGACTGATGTCTTCTTTCTGAATTTTAGTTAGGAGCTGCAGGTGTATCTTTTACCAGCAAAATTATGTTTTCGCACAAGCAATATAATGCTGTGCATCAACAAAGGTGTTCATTTGTTTCTGAACACCAAATAAAAACACGATAAGGTGGATCAACTTACTGTTGTTCAGCTTTGGCACGGTCTTCCAAGAAGTAAAGTGCTGTAGCTAGGAAAAACATTCCCCCCAAAACCACCACGAATGGGCAGAGCATCAATGCATAGCCGAGACTCAGGAACTCCCAAAGTTGAGTCTTATTGGTGCTCTCCTGGATGAGATCCGAGATCTAAGAATCAAAAACAAAGGAAAGTAAATAGACTGCTCCAGCCTTGTGGAATGAAACAATTCCCTTTTACATAAAAGGAAACCAAGATTACACTACCTGCATAATTATCACATGCACTAGGGATAAAGGAGGAAAACTTTGTTTAGTTAAATGAGACTTGGATGCGGACAGCTGCAAAATACATTGTGCCATTTGTAAACACGCAGAAGGCGATTTGTAGGCATTCGTGTCTGCACTCAGGTATGTAAAACTGCCTTACAGTAAAATGATTCTTACACAAAAGGAAAATGGGAACCCATTTTTTGTATGAAGAATTAATACAGTGCATCTGGAAAGTATTCACAGCACTTCTTTTTTTCCACATTTTGTTATGTTACAGCCTTATTCCAAAATGGATTAAATTCATTATTTTCCGCAAAATTCTACAAGCAATACCCCGTAATGACGACGTGAAAGAAGTTTGTTTGAAATCTTTGAAAATTTATTAAAAATAAAAAAATTTAAAAAATCACATGTACATAAATATTCACAGCCTTTGCTCAATACTTTGTTGAACCACCTTTGGCACCAACGACAGCCTCAAGTCTTTTTGAGTATGATGCTTCAAGCTTGGCACACCTATTTTTGGGCAGTTTCTCCCATTTCTCTTTGCAGGACCTTTCAAGCTCCATCAGGCTGGATGGGAAGCGTTGGTGCACAGCCATTTCAGATCCCTCCAGAGATGTTCAATCGGGTTCAAGTCTGGGCTTTGGCTAGGCCACTCAAGGACATTCACAGAGTTGTCCCATAGCCCCTCCTTTGTTATCTTGGTTGTGTGCTTAGGGAAGATGAACCTTTGCCACAGTCTGAGGTCAAGAGCGCTTTGCTGGGGCATGTTTTCATGAAGGATGTCTCTGTACATTGCTGCATTCATCTTTCCCTCGATCCTGACTAGTCTCCCAGTTTCAGCCATTGAAAAACATCCCCACAGCATGATGCTGCCACCACCATGCTTCACTGTAGGGATGATATTGGCCAGGTGATGAGTGGTGCCTGGTTTCCTCCAGACATGACGCTTGCCAGTCAGGCCAAAGAGTTCAATCTTTGTTTCATCAGACTAGAGAATTTTGTTTCTCATGGTCTGAGAGTCCTTCAGGTGCCTTTTACCAAACTCCAGGCGGTCTGTCATGTACCTTTTACTGAGGAGTGGTTCCGTCTAGCCACTGTACCATACAGGCCTGATTGGTGGAGTGCTGCAGAGATGATTGTTCTTCTGGAAGGTTCTCCACTCTCCACAGAGAAATGCTAGAGCCTGACTAAGGCCCTTCTCCTCTGAGCTCAGTTTGGCCTGGGCGGCATTGCTCTAGGAAGAGTCCTGGTGGCTCAAAACTTCTTCCATTTACGGATGATGGAGGTCACTGTGCTCATTGGGACCTTCAATGCTGCAGAAATTGTTCTGTACCCTTGCCCAGATCTGTGCCTCCATACAATCCTGTCTCAGAGGTCTACAGACAATTCCTTGGACTTCATTGCTTGGTTTGTGCTCTTACATGCACTGTTAACTGTGAGACCTTATATAGGCAGGTGTGTGCCTTTCCAAATCATGTCCAATCAACTGAATTTACAACATGTGGACTCCAATCAAGTTGTAGAAACATCTCAAGGATGATCAGTGGAGATAGGATGTACCTGAGCTCAATTTTGAGTGTAATGGCAAAAGCTGTGAACACTGATGCACATGTGATTTTTTTCATTTTTTATATTTAATACATTTGCAAAGATTTCAAACAAACTAGAATTTTGAGGAAAATAGTGAATTTAATGGTATAAAAGAAGAGGATCACCGTGCTTGCTTATCCCCAGGATACACCCCAGAAGACGTCCTATTGGCTACGAAACACGTTGGGTTTTGTGATCCCCTGAGCAATGCTATTGACGTTATGAATGATGAGCTCATATTTACTGCATTCTATGTAAGTTGTTACACCATTTTTTAATAAATTTTACAAAGATTTTATGCTATGGATGGCTGAGCTGCTGTGATGCTATATTGGTGACCTGAAGCTTGGACTCTCGGTGCCCATTATCCAATTTGAATCTGGCTATCCATACTGGCTATCCATATTTGAGGTGCTATCCCCTTAAGAGTTATTCCTATGCTGATTGCTACCGGTTTCCGGTAAGTGTTCATTGCACCTGGTGGTGGACTACACTGATGCACGTGATTGGAGTTGGTACCTGTGAGGACTCAATATTCTATCCACTTACTGTTCACTGCTTGGGACTTTTTCACTTACCTGTTTCCTCATTTTTTCTATCTATGTGAACTGTCCGGCTTGATATTATTTGCCATTTAGTGGGTTTGGTTTACCCTGATGTGCTTAGCCACAATTTAGCCTAGTGGCATCTTGGGATGGAACTGAGTATACCAACCTTAGTCAACACTTAAGCGTGTTGTATGTTTATACCTGTATTTTTATTATGTGTGTGTAAGCCCACATGTGCTGACTTGCCCTTTGTAAACCAGGATACTACACAATATGCTTGCTTGTACTATTTACAGATAGCGCTGCACTATTATTGTTCTAAGTGAATTTAAAGCATTTTGGAATAGGCTGTAACATAGCAAAATGTGGAAAAAGTAAAGCATTGTGAATACTTTCTGAATGCACTGTAGTCAAGAATTCTATGAAGGATTCATTTTGTCCTACATTTGATTATTACCATTCAGCAGTCTGATGATCCCACCAAATCACTGCAATGACTTTTGGAAGTAGAACCATTAGCATAATTCATCAAACTGCAACTGTGAAATGGCCTTGTAGTGCTGAAAAGAATGAGCAAGCTGAGCCAGGCAGACACACTGGGAGCAGTTCAGCATAATACTCAGAAGACTCTTTATGGTTAGGGCTCATCTGCTTTGTAAATATAAAGAAAGCAATGTATGTATGCACATTACATTTACAGTAGTATTTAAAAGCAGAAGCACATAATTAGATAATGGTTCCAATAGTACCCAGTACATGTTACTGTTCTTATTCCAAAAAAGTCTATAAAATAGTCCATAATGTCTAAGAAAAGAAAAAAATAGCATAAATTGTATGTGAAGATATGGCAGCAGTAACACTGCAGAGGATTCCATAGAATTTAGAATGAGGAGAATATAACAATAAATTATGATATGGTGTTTGGAAGATCTGACTACCAAAGGGTCTTTCTAGGGATATTGAAAAAGTTTTTAACTCCATGCAATGTTATGCACTTAGCAGCCTACCCTGGGGCCAGCTATATAGCCTTATTGTCCACACAAATGTGTCAGGGATTATTCCACGTTTTTTTCTAGGGAGTCTGCAGAAAGGTTAATTTATGGAAAGATCTTTCTGCTTTCAGATCTTTCAAACTCCACCCCATGTCTATCATCAGAAATAACTTTTTTTTCTAGGTGTTATCACTTTCTACTTACAAATCCAATAAGGTATGGGCTGCCAGCGTCTCCGAGGAGGTGAGATGTAAAGCTCTGCAAGGCCACAGCAGTTGCACGACGTGTTGGAATAACTACATACTGCACAAAATACAAAAGAAATAATTATAAAGAACATCACTAAAAAATATTAATGAAAATAATAGTTACTTATTATTTTTCCAAAATTATTTATTTCTATTGCTGTATTTTTTAATAAGAACTATTTGTATATACTGCATATGGTAGCTTGAATTAAAGCGGAATTACGCCCACTCCACAAAAAATTAAAAGTCAGCAGCTACAAATACTGCAGCTGCTGACTTTTAATTTATGGACAGTTACCTGTACCATTGCCAGTAAGGGAACCCGGCAGTGAAGCCTTTCGGCTTCACAGCTGGACCCGTACTGCGTATGCGCGAAGCATGCTGTGCTTTCTAATTGACGCGGAGGAGGGACCGACCTTCCCAGAGATGGCACAGCGGCCCCATTCCCTCCTTCCCCCTGAAAGGTGCCAAATGTGGCACTAGTGGGGGGGGGGGAGACGAACAAGCAGAAGTTCCACTTTTGGCTGGAACTCCACTTTAAGTAGGGAATGATCTATACATGCACACACCTAGATTGATAGATCATTCCCTACTTAAAGCGGAGTTCCAACAAAAAGTGGAACTTCGCTTGTTCGTCTCCTCCCCCCTCTAGTGCCACATTTGGCACCTTTCAGGGGGAGGGGGAATGGGGCCTTCTGTGGGAAGTTCCAGGAATACAATGTATCCTCAGGGGACACTACATTGAAGCCTAAACTGGTAAAACCTCCTCTGTGGCAGTGATCATGTGAGTAAATGCCTGGGCCTTTAGACATGTGAACAGTAAGTAAGTCAACATTTAAGTATAGGTCCACTTTAATAGATGCCTACTTTTATTGACCCTAATCCTAAAGTAGATAGAGATAATGTGTATTAGTAAAACTTTATTTCATCATTCAAAATACTCCTAACATGGGGTATGAGGCTTCTGGGTAATAATCACTGACTAAGGAGAGCCTAATGGGAATATTAATACTTATCTACATTACCCTGAGTGCATGGAGCTTGAGGAAACAACATTGTGCTACTGGCTGACTGGTGATATCTTGACATAACAATAAAGAACACAACATTCAAGGAACTTCCTGTTTAAAAGAAAGTATTCAGGGCTAAAGTGTTTGGTTTACTTTAAAAGGTTCAATAGGAAATTCCTAAGGTTATAGTAGATGATGGTCAAGATTCTTTCATTCCTTGACAAGGACAAACATGGAGAATAACATTCCAATGTAAGAGGTGGAAATCGCTGGAACAATGGACCAAGAATGATCATCTTGATGAGAATCACAGAGAAATGCGACTAAAGCACAAAATAAGGCAAGTATCTGATTCACTCTTGAATTAATGCTTAATGACTAATTAATGTGCATGACAACACATATAATCACACATTGTTAATCCAATAGGAAGTTATACATATTGGTATGACCATATTGGATTTCTATAAACCAGTTGTATAGCAATTAATTTAACCGGTTCCCAACTGGCTACCGCATATTTACTGCGGCGATGTGGCGCTGTCTCGCGAATCGCCATATATAAGCAGCAATTCGCACGCAGCTAGGGGGTGAGAGCGAGCCGCCGACGGCGCGCGTTCATGCCCACCTCACTCTGGAGGAGTGTGCCCGCGGCTCGGGCGGACCCGATGTCTGCCGGCGAGCCATGATGACCTGCCAGAGGGAAAGAACGGGGTACCGCCGAAGTAAACACGGCAGTTCCCCGTTCTGTCAGGCGGCATGTAAGAGATCTACTGATCCTTGTCACTGGGATCAGTTAGATCTCTTAAACCCCTGACAGCCCAGCCCCCTCACAGTTCGAACAAGCTTAGGGAACACAGTTAGCCCCTAGATCTCCCCCTGCAGGTTAACCCCTTCACTGCCAATGACATCTATGCAGTAATCCGTGGATATTTAAATTTCTGATCACTCTATAAATGTCATTGGTCCCAAAAAAGTGTCAAAAATGTCCGACATGTCCCAATATCAAAGTCCGGATAAAAATCGCAGATCGCCATTACTAGTAATAAAAAAAAATGTAAAAACGCCAGAAATTAATTCTCATGGTTTGTAAACGCGGCAACCTTTGCGCAAACCAATCAATAAACGCCGATTGCGATTTTTTTTACCAAAAATATGAGGAAGAATATAAATCAGGCAAAACTGATGAATACATTTTATTTATATATTTTATTTTTTGTATATGTATTTAGGCGATCAGAAATGACGCAGAGGTGACCAAATACCACCAAAAGAAAGCTCTATTTGTGGGAAAAAAGGGATGCAAATTTTGTTTGGGTACAAGTCGCACGACAGCGCAATTGTCAGTTAAAGCGACGCAGTGCCGAATTGCAAAAAGTGCTCTGGTCCTACAGTGGGAAATCCTTACGGGGATGAAGTGGTTAATATGGTTAAGTACATGATCACGGAATTGTTATATAATAGCTTTAAGATGTGACACAGCAATTACTTAATTGCCACGTCCATTGCTGCCATACATATGTGAAAACGCTTGCTTGTGTCATTTGTAGCTTATAAATCTATAAGCACTGTGGCTAAGGCCCGTACACACAATGCGAAATTTGGACGGTAATTGTTGTCCGACAGCCTGTCGTCCGAAATTCTTACCGTCGGTATGCTCCTTTCGACAGCCGATTTGCTTTTTTCGTCAAACAACATTCACCTTTGTCGAAGGACAATTTTCGTATAGTTAGTACGCTTTACAAAATCATGGACATGCGCTTTTGACAAAAATCAGAAGTGTGGTCGTACGACATTCGAACCGTGTGTACGAGGCTTAAATAATACGGTTGATTGGATAAACTCTATCAAGAAGGGCATATTAACCATGATTTACTTGACCCAGTTTGATAACCTTGTTATTAATGTATATTACTTATCAAACTAAAATGCATCCAAAAATGGAAAGAATGAAGGAAAAATATAAAGCTCATGCAATATAAAAATGTGACAAGCAAGGTTGCAAGTACGACAAATCCAATAAAAGCTTTTCAAATCAAAGTAGCGTTTTACATCCACACTAAACCAAGAAGGAAACTCTTAATTTAATTGTAGCATCCTAGCTCCATGGAGCAAGGTATGTTGAATTAGAAAACACCAACCACCTACCCCCAAAAAACTGAGTGGAAATCGATATTAGGCATTAGGCATTAGTCATTCATATAAAGACATAATGATATTTATGATTAATCACAAATATATTTCTTATCTCAACCCCTGATTTCAGTTGCAGCTTAACAATAAAATGCTGAACTAAATACTATCTTGAGTAGACATATTCCCAGAAGCAATAATTGCTTATAATATAGCCTATTATTAACTGCTAAACTGATTATGGAATAATATAAGGTAATTAAAGAAAAGTTAAATACAAGGATTGAATATTCACAAGTCAGCCGTGTATGCATGTATGTAAAAGACATATAGATTTACGATCCACTTATCTCTCAGAATTAGTATTAAGAATGTATATACAAAACCTCTTATCACTCAAATGTCTAACAGACTCACCATTAACATGTCAGCAGTGATGGCCCAGTTGGAGAAAAGCAAAGTCTCACCAGCAAATATACATATCTGGAAAAAGTAAGAGAATGATATATCCATTATAGATAATAAGAAACACTACACCTTAAACAATTGACTCTGTGGGTTGGCTTGCTGAATCATATGGACTAAAAAGTTCAAAAGGAAAAAAATAAAATCGGATATTAAAACATCCTTATATTTTACATATAGGTATATGTAGGTATGCAAAATATATAAACCAGTGATGTATTCATTAGAAAACATTAAATTCAATTTTACATGAAACCAACATATGAGTACTTAAATCTGGATTGATGTCTGTCCCCTGTAATCCCTGTTTAGTAAGTGGAAGTGAGAAAGAGGCAGAGCTTTAAGCTAGTCAGATCTTCATTACTTTGTACAGTGCCATCAGTCTAGCAGAGTCAACATACTTACATGGGGGAGATAACATGTAAGATCCTTCATTATCCAGTCACAGGCTGGGGCAAAACTGGACCAAGTGTTTGTGATTAAATACTATCTAGTCTGCAGCGAAGCCAAGTTTTTGGCTGTGCTTTTGGAAACAGCACTGGATCACAAAACTAACTGAAGAAAATGAAAAATCTTTGCTGGTAAAGAAGTCCACATATATGGTTTTGGGATGCTGTGTAAAATCGACATAAAAACAGAATGCTACGATTTGCAAATCTTATAAACCCATATTTTATTCACAACAGTAAACATATCAAATGTTTAAACTGAGAACATGCCAGATTCTTGGAATTTTTTGATGATATTATATACTATCAATGGTGATATATTTAAAGCGTTATTAAAGGTTCGTTTTTTTTTTCTTAAAATAAACAAGTTATACTTACAAAAGGATATATGCAAAAGCCCGCGCTCACTTAATATTTGAAAAAAGACACAAATATCAGAACCTTAAATACAAATTAGGCTGCTCGCAAAACAACTGATCCAATTGTCCATAAAATATTCTCAAAACTATTGCAGCGCCAAAAAAGGAGAAAGAGTGAATAATGCCTTGTGGGTTTGAGAACCTTCATACTAAGCAATGAATTGGACTTTGCAAGAAATATGTGTTGCATTTGGATGAATGAACTAGCAAGTTTACACTTGTAACCCATTGGTTTCTTCCCATAAGTCTGGTTATATGAACTGCCTATCTACCCATTTATTTTTAGGAGTTTATTTTCCTAGATCCTTATTCATTCTTTCTCCTTTTTTGGCGCTGCAATAGTTTTGAGAAAGTTATACTTACCTCCTCTGTGCAGTTGGTTTTGTACAGAGTGGCCCGGATCCTCCTCTTCTGGGGTCCCTCCGTGGAGCTCCTAGCTCCTCCCCGCATCGAATGCCCTGTCTTCCTGGGAGCACCTGTGCGGACGCACGCCCGAGTCGTGTTGCTGTGTTCATTGACACAGACAACAGGACTCGGCCCCCGGCCAATGGCTCCCTTACTATCAATCTATCTAATAAAGATTGGAGCTGCTAGGCTCATCCCTGGAGCGGGAACTATGGGGCTCAGGTAAGTAAACAGGGGCTCTGGGGGGCTGTTGCAACTAAAGGTTTTTCACCTTAATGCATAGAATGCATTAAGGTGAAAAACCGAGAGGGTTTACAACCCCTTTAACTTTAATAAAGTTTTATTAAATCTTTTAGGTTGTTTATAGCAACTAAAGAGTGCCAAATACCCTATCTGATAAGGAAATGGTACTTGAAAAATGAGGGGTCCACTGGCTCAATCTACATAATGTAGTAGATGGTGTTGTAGGTAATATGTAATATGGCCAATCTTTTAGTGAGGACAGAAGGAGAAAAGTAGGAAGGAGGAGATAAGAAGGGCCAAATAAGAGAGAAAGTAGAAGGGGAGGGGGGGAACAAATAAAAAGAGGGGACGCCATTGGGAGGTTATGCGAAGTAGCTAAGCTTTGACACTTTCGAAGAGATGAATGAGTCAAACTCAGAGGAGTATCTGAAGTGTCCACATAAGATTTTATGATTCGGTTCTATCCTCATCCCACACAATTGTTCCAAATAGACAATTTTATCCATTTCACAAACCCATTCAGCCAGCGATGGTGCTCCGACTTGTCTACAGTGTCTTGCAATTACAGAGCAGGCAGCAGTGATGAAATGTCTAACTCAGTTTTTCTTAATTTGCTTATAGGAGCCTGGCAATGATGATATATTTAAAGCTGATCTCCAGGTTTCACTTTAAATAGTTAATTTGGACCAAGCTTTTCCAAACTAACTATTTTCTTCAAAGCCAATGCAGCCAAAGTGCTGCATTGGCTTTAAGTGCTAAATGAATAGTATGTAGCTTCAGCTTCTTACAGTAAATGGTGTTGGATTCTAGCTGTGAGACAGAGACTTCCCTGGAACAAAACAGAGTCAGTCTAAGTAGCCCTCAGCCATTCATAGGCAGCTTTGTATTCTGTGAATGAATAAAGTTTCCTCTCAATGGCCTAGGCAATTCGGAAGCTTTGTATTCACTCACAGAATAAAAAGCTGCCTCTGAATGGATGACTGCCACTCAGCCCGACTTTGATTGTTCCAGGTGTGAGATGGATAGTCTGTCTCACAGTCGGAACCCAGCACTATGTACTGTATATAGCTGAAGCTACATACAGTTCATACAGCACTTAAAGCCAATGCAGCACTTAGTTCATGTGGACAAGTTTGGTCCCAACCAACCATTTAAAGTGGCAGGAAGCCTGGAGATCAACTTTAAAGTCTTTGCAATTTTACGTTAAGGAACATTATTCAGAAATTGTTTGAAAATTTTAAGACGCAGGTTTTTACAGATTGGTGAACCTCTGACCATCTTTACTTCTGAGACACTCTGACTCTCTAAGATGCTCTTTTTATACCCAATCATGTTACTACCTGTTGCCAATAAACCTAATTAGTTGCAAAACTGTTCATCCAGCTCTTCCTTGTTTTAGTATCACTTACTTTGCCAGCTTTTTGTTGCCCTGTCCAAACTTTTTTTTGCTGTCATCAATTTCAATAGATACCTATTTTTTGTCAGTTTAAACATTTGATATGTTTTCTATTTTCTATTGTGAATAAACTATGGGTTTGAGATTTGTAAATCATTGCATTCTGTTTTATGTTGATTTTACACAGCGCCCCCATCTTTTTTGGAATTGGAGTTGTAGCTGTTTATCTTGAGTTCAACTTTAACAATAGGCTGACATGTCTGACTTGGCTAAGCATGTCACTACCTATAATACAAAATACATAACAGGGAAAATATTAGAAACCCATGCAGAATGAATACCATTTCTATCTTTTGCTATTTGAAGGGGATAGCTATGCATTGCAGATGGTCACATTGGGAGTACTTGTGGTTCTTTTGCTGTACTAATGTTTGCTTATATGTACATGGCTAGCATTTGTAATAGAAAGTCCTTACCCATGATGTTAATCTGCACAAACAGCAACACAGTCTTTCCAGTCATTGTTTTGCTTTAATAGCTCTTTGCGTATTTGGATTGCTGCTATTATGTTGTATAGCTTTGAAGAACAATATGGTTTTATCCTGAATGTAATTTCTTTAGGTAGGTTAAACTTTACAAACCTTTATCTATGCAAAATTAAATATTAAGCAAGCTGGACAAATGCAGTGAATTGTTCCTGTCAGTAAAGGATCCAGCCATAGATCCTCTGTATGACCAACAAATGTATACTCTTTAGCATACAGTAGGGGTTGATTTACTAAAACTGGGAAGTGCAAAATCTCCAATTTTAGAAAATCAACTGGAAGCTGATTGGTTTCTATGCACAGCTGCACCAGATTTTGCAGTGTCCAGTTTTAGTACATCAACCCCAATGTCTTAAAAGACTTATATACTGTCAGGGTTGTACCAGGGATGTCTGTTATTGTCCAAAACTGTGCCATATGATCATCAAAGTGAAAATAAAAATAAACAAATAAATTATATATATATATATATGTGTGTGTATTGAGCGAAATTATAAATGCAGCACTTTTGTGTTTGCCCCCATTTATCATGAGCTGAGCGCAAAGATCTATGACTTTTTCTATGTACACAAAAGGCCCATTTCTCTCAAATATTGTTCACAAATCTGTCTAAATCTGTGTTAGTGAGCACTTCATCTGCGACCATCACCTCATGTTGCAGTATGATAATGCAAGGCCCCATGTTGCAAGGATCTGTACACAATTCCTGGAAGCTGAAAACACCCCAGTTCTTGCATGGGCAGCATACTCACCAGACTCGTCACCCATTGAGCATGTTTGGGATGTTCTGGATCGGTATATACGACAGCCTGTTCCAGTTCCTGCCAATATCCAGCAACTTCGCACAGCCATTGAAGAGGAATGGACCAACATTCCACAGGCCACAATCAACAACCTGATCAACTCTATGCGAAGGAGATGTGCTGCACTGCGTAAGGGAAATGCTGGTCACACCAGATACTGACTGGGTTTCGGACCCCCCAATATAGTAAAACTGCACATTTTGGAGTGGTCTTTTATTGTGGCCAGCCAAGGCACACCTGTGCAATAATCATGCTGTCTAATCAGCATCTTGATATGCCACACCTGTGAGGTGGATGGATTATCTTGGCAAAGGAGAAGTGCTTACTAACACAGATTTAGACAGATTTGTTAACAATATTTTTGTCTTTTGTGTACATAGAAAAAGTCGTAAATCTTTAAGTTCAGCTCGTGATAAATAGGGGCAAACACAAAAGTGTTGCGTTTATAATTTTGCTCAGTGTGTATATATATATATATATATATATACACATATATAAATGTAGCAAACCGTTTGCCTTATTTGCAAAGCTGGCAGTGTACTATGCAAGTTATGGCTTTATGATAGTTGAGCTACCTGAAAGTCTTGTGACTTCTCTTTCTAGCTCCTGCACCCCTTTTCTCCTTTAACTCTGCTATGGCAATTGCCAACAAGTTACTAGAGGTGTCCAGTTATAGCTAAAATGTAATAAAGTAAATGAAAATTGTAGATGTTGAAATGTGCTTATCACTATCTACCACCATCCTAGCAATCAGTGATCCCACTGCCTATTGGTGACATGACTCTTTTGTGACAGTATGCAGCAGCCAAGCTAACAAGGTACGGCTCAAGAGAAACTTGTGTTCCAAGAAAGTCAATTAATTCCTTACAGTTTTTAGATTTGGATATACAGTGCCTTGAAAAAGTATTCATACCCCTTAAAATGTTCCATATTTTGTCCTGTTACAACCAAAAACGTAAATGTGTTTTATTGGGATTTTATGTGATAGACCAAAGCAAAGAGGCACATAATTGTGAAGTGGAAGGAAAATGATAACTGGTTTTCAAATTTTATTACAAATAAATATCTGAAAAGTTTGGCGCACATTTGTATTCAGCCCCCTTTACTCTGATACCCCTAACTAAAATCTAGTGGAACCAACTGCCTTCAGAAGTCACCTAATTAGTAAATAGAGTCCACCTATGTGTAATTTAATCTCAGTATAAATACAGTTGTTCTATGAAGCCCTCAAGGTTTGTTAGAGAAACTTAGTTAATAAACAGCATCATGAAGGCCAAGGAACACATCAGACAGGCCAGGGATAAAGTTGTGGAGAAGTTTAAAGCAGGGTTAGATTATAAAGAAAATCCCAAGCTTTGAACATTTTACTGTTCAATTCACCATCCGAAAATGGAAAGAGTATGACACAACTGCAAACCTACCAAGACATGGCTGTCTACCTAAACTGAAAGGCTGGGCAAGGAGAGCATTAATGAGAGAAGCAGCCAAGAGGCCCACTGCAACTCTGGAGGAGCTTCAGAGATCCACAGCTCAGGTGGGAGAATCTGTCCACATGACAACTATTAGTCATGCATTCCACAAATCTGGGCTTTATGGGAGAGTGGCAAGAAGAAAGTCATTGTTGAAAGAAAAGCCATAAGAAGTCCTGTTTGCAGTTTGCCAGAAGCCATGTGGGGGACACAGCAAACATGTAGAAGAAGGTGATCTGGTCAGATGAGACCAAAATTTTACTTTTTGGCCTAAAAGCAAAAAAAACTCTATGTGTGGCAGAAAACAAACACGGCACATCACCCTGAGGTACACCATTCCCACTGAGAATCACGGTGGTGGCAGCATCATGTTGTGGGGATGCTTTTCTTCAGCAGGGACAGGGAAGCTGGTCAGAGTTGATGGGAAGATGGAGCCAAATACAGGGCAATCCTAGAAGAAAACCTGTTAGAGTCTGCAAAAGACTTGAGACTGGGGCGGAGGTTCACCTTTCAGCAGGACAACAAACCTAAACATACAGCCAGAGCTACAATGGAATGGTTTAGATCAAAGCATATTCATGTGTTAGAATGGCCCAGTCAAAGTCCAGACCTAAATCCAATTGTCTGTGGCAAGACTTGAAAATTGCTGTTCACAGCTCTTCATCCAATCTGACAGAGCTTGAGCTATTTTATAAAGAAGAATGGGCAAAAATTCCATTCTCTAGATGTGAAAAGCTGGCAGAGACATCCCCAGCTGTAATTGCAGAGAGAGGTGGTTCTACAAAGTATTGACTCGGGGGGCTGAATTACAAATGCACGCCACACTTTTGAGATATTTATTTGTAAACAATTTTGAAAACCATTTATTATTTTCCTTCCACTTCACAATTATGTGCCACGTTGTGTTGGTCTACCACATAAAATCCCAATAAAATACATTTACATTTTAGTTGTGACATGACAATGTGGAATTTCAAGGGGTATGAATACTTTTCCAAAGTACTGTATGCAAGGAAGAGTTTTTTTTTCTTGTTAGTGTTGGGTAGATCAACCCACTCTATTTTTCACAGAAAGTGATATTAAATCTAAAATTGTACAGTTGTCACTAAAACAGAAGTTGGGAATAAGTCTTTTAAATTGAGATTTTCCCTTACTTTTGTGTATTCTGGGCAGGAAGTGATTAATGATCACTTAATGGGATGCACACAAGAAGAAAAAGCCCTGACAGGGGTTTTAATCATTCCATAAACTATTCAAAGCATCAGAATTTGTACACTAACAAATGTGTAATTCCAAATGACGGTTCAAAAACAAAAAATTAAATTCTGCGCCACACATAAAAAAACGGACAGGAAGCAGCTAGCATAATCTTGATTGATCCTTCAAAATATAAAAATATTAGTCCAATTTGGTAAGAAGACTGTGGTGTGGTGTGTCTACTTTCCACACTGAAGTCGGTGCTGGGATCTCCTTCTTTCTCTTTTAAGCTATATTAATTTATGGACATTATATTCTAAAGCGCTGCATATTGGACTAATATCCAAATGACAGTTGTCAACAACTAGACTTGTGTTTTACGTTATATTCCCTAGCCTGAATAATTAGTAAGAATTATTATTGTACAGTGCTGTAGAGCGACATCCCTGGATCACTTTTGCTAACAGGGCTGGCAGCACTGCATTATAACAGATTTAATGTTTTCAAGTGCCCAAGAGCAAACATTTTCCTGCTCCTTGGCCCATGAAAAAGATGAACTGTGGTCATAAAATAATTTTTGTTGTAATATAGCCTTGCACTGCTTCAGGAGAAAACTGCTTCACGGAAAAAAAGGCTGCACACATAAGTACAACCTCATTCCTGATCTTATTTTGTAGCATTACGTTTTCAATTGAAAATAACCTCTTATCGTCAAGTATGCAGTGGTGTTAACATTACTGTGAATGTAATATATTTATAGCATAACATTGGATTATCAATGAGATCTGAAGAGGGAACAACAGAACATTTCAGTTTATTTGAATTGATAGACTACTGATTAACATATCATTTTAAGGAGAAGGTCAGTTTTAATTAAAGATCCATTAATCCACTCTACCTAGCCCCCTAACTTAATCCAACCTAAACACCCCCACCCGGATACTTACTTACCTTTCCCTGGCTCTGGTGTCTATTTTCTTTGACCTGAAATCTCTGGTGCTGGTTGTGCCTGTGTAGTGACTTCTAATAGACTTGAATGGGGCCATAACCTCTACATCTCTAGTGCTAGAGTTTGTCTTTATTAAAGTCACATTTGGGCAAATGCAGGAATCTGAATATTTATTCTTTAACAATTATGACTGTGCCTTGACAGAAACCCCTAATGGCTGTTAAAAAAAATATATTTTCATAAAAGTTCAATGCTTTTGAAGCTCCTCTCAAACAGCTAGATATACAGTTGAAACACATAAAAGGAATTGTTCTGACTGCCAAAATGTTTGTATATGAATGCATGTTAACTTGTGATTCAATCCACATACTCATGAGCTGCACTGCATAGGGGGCTTTTGGGAGGGCGGGGTGACAAAATTTGCAGCATCTATAATTCTCTAGGTGATGCCCAGTACCCTTCCTCCTATCTGCTCTCGAAACTACTAACTAAAAAATAAAATGATGCAAATGCTTACCCTGAGCTCTGTCCCTCCTTTGGAGCAAAGCACCTTCCTTTCCTATATACGTACTTACAGAGCAGGTACTACCTCAGCAGCACTGATTTTTACTTTTAGTAAAATAATTGAATGACTTTTGAAAATACACAAATGCTAATTATTTATAAATTTGCCCGGTGAAGTTCTTAAAAAATAAAAATAAATAAATAAAAAAGCTTTGTAAATGTGTGCAGGAATAAGGCTTTTGCAGCACGGTATAGTTTTAGTAGTACCAGGGTGGGTAGCACTAACTTTTAACCAGGAAAATGACACTGTGCAATCTGGATACCAGCTGAGCTGCACAGAAGGCTTGTTTCAGCCTCACTGGGTAGCACTCATTTTTATCAGCAGAAAAGCAGAAGAGAGAAGATTTTCCAAGTACTGGAACTTACATATGCAGCTATGCTGCTACTTTTGGCAGCGACGAAGACCAGGCAAATGAAGATAGCTGATCCCAGCATGCCAACAGCACAGACAAGTGGGTCAGCACGTTGTGTTTTCAAACGGCACCACTTAGTAGCTCCAGCCCCCGTTATTACACCAAGAAAGCCAGTGATACAGGTGATTGCTCCAAAAATCAGGCTGTTGAAAAACAGAAATGTGTATTTTTTTTCTTCCAATAAAAAAAATGGTTAACTACAATGATAAATAATTCATATTTGCTTCAGTATTGACCTGTCTTTGGTGCTGCATGGTCCAAAGTTGCAGGGTTCCACTGTTTTCTGCACCACTTGGGCTCTGTACAGATAGAGGGGAATCCACATGCCCAAAGCCCCCGTTGCAAACGACACTGTGGATGTTGCCAATGAAGAGAAAACATAACTGCGGCTGGTGATAAAATAAAATACATAAGTTGATTAATTACAATACAATTAATAAACAAACGGATGTGGCGTAGTCATTGAGTTTACAGATATCTGTACTGGCAAGTGATACAGTGAGTATTAAAGCCACCTAAAACTGATATTTTAATTCATGGTGATATTTTTTATGGTGTAGCTGTGGAGTCAGCTCCTGGCTTATACTGTATGTCACTGTTATTCTGGCTGTGAGATCTCTCTGCCTGCAGACCCACTCAAATAAGGAGAACCCACCAACAAAGTCCCGAAGACACAGAAAATACTGCCAGGTATAAAACTGAAGCACCATTAAGAAGTGGTCAGGGGAGTTTTTTTCTGTCACAGTGCTACTTTAGAGCAGCAGAGGGGAATTTATGAATAAAGTTGCCTAGCTATGATAAATCTGTCTTATTGTCGCTGCTTAGCACTACCTTGCAACAGAATTGATAAATGTCCCCAAAAGTGTTTGCTGCAGTCAGTGCCCCCACTGTACATTGATTCAAGGACTTCATGAACAACGGGGACAGAATACTTGATACTTGCTTATTCTTATTTCATATACTTGAATTCAATATTAATGATGTATTTTGCAGCCCACTGGAGGAACTGAGAGCAGCATGTGCCACCTACAAAGTATGTAATAAGCAGTTATGTTTATATATAGAGCTTACTTCTTAATCAGAGCCTTCATGTCTCGAAACCATGAACTCCGTGCCTTGAGCTGTTCTACATGACCTCTTTTGGCAGTAGGTACAAATATCAGGATTAAAGACCCAGTTATCATGCCCAACACTGGTGAGACCTAGAAGAGATGTCATGGTGTTAAATGCATTGATGAAACTACAAATTTGCAAGAGAATGCTTTCTTTTATATTTAATGCAAAGGCTAATTATTTTCAGAATTAATACAATTAGAACCATATTTATAAGGATTGTAAAATATTACTATTTAACTATTACAAGCAATCACTGCAGTTTCATTATACATGCATAATACGTCAGCATAAGACAGAGTAATTTGTAGCCACAGACAAGATCATATGAAGCTTTATTCTAGTAAATTAAAGATATTGCTGTTTGCTACAAGAGAGATTGTGATGTGTATTTTTGGAAGGTTGTGATCAGAGTGTTAAGTATGTGTTCAGCCAGCATTGGGTATTTAGCATCTGATTATTTCTAATGAGCCTCAGTGATGATACCACATAATCCTACGCACATTCCTGCATGTACCCATCTTCAGGTTTACTGCCAGAGGGACGTATTTACTAGTTTCCTGGTCTACCTACATGTGGCATGTTTTCAGCTTCATCTTATAGATAAAATATCTACAGTATACGCTAATGCAGGTTGACATTTTGATTCTCCAATACATTATACTTTGGTTGGCTTCTGTGGTTTCCATGATGACCTTTACAATTGCAAAGCATAGATGTATATAGTATGACAAACAGATATGCACAGAAGGTACCTCACAGTCAACACCGGTTTGACAGGACAGACTTGGTTTGCACATTTCTTACCACAAGGCTCAAAGTGTTCCAGACAGTTTTAGATTTTGCGTTTTAGTTTTGGTTAAGTAAGGCAGAATTTCAACCCCCTCCCAATCGTCAAATCTTTATTTTTATCCATGATCCTGCCAGGTCCCCCTCTAAATGGGCTGTGTCAGCTATAATAAGTGCCATGTCAGTATTCTACATAGAATCCTGTGGAGAATCTAAGTGGGCCAATGGCACCAGTATTATGTTGTCACTGCCACTCTTACAGTCCCTTCAATAAGAACATATGTAGTATGCATGCCAGAAAGGCACCAGGACAGAAACATGGCTGTCGCGATTGGACCAAATTTGGGAAAAGACCTCCCCACCAAGTTCTTTAAAACCATGCAGGGGGCTCAACTGTATTGTTTAACATTCCACTTGAGTATATCTTTAGGTATGGTATAAAGATGCAATAATTGTAATACAAATACACTGGTTTCAAAACTGAAAGTGGAGAGCAAAACAAATATAAACAAGGGAATCCATTATCATATAGTGTTCAGATCTAATAGGCCACAGGCATACTTGTTTGTGCTGTAAATTAGCTTCCCTGGTGAGTTTTTTGGTTTAAGAGAGGAGTTCAGAAAGGGTCAAAGGTAAAGAAGCAACACTTCCTACTTGTTAAGCTTTAAAATCAAATTTATACCAACACTGTTGAACTACATTTTGCTATGGAAAGGATAATGTGTGAAACCTGGATGCCACAGCAAAGGGCAATGGAAACAAAGCATGTTTTCCCTTAAATCAGGAAATGGTCTTTGTTATAATCCTAGACAGTGGAAAACAGAAAACATTTGGTGGCAATCACTAATTAAGATCAAATGGTTGGAATTTCAGTCAGAGCACTGGATGTTTTTCTAAACAAGTACATGTTTTACAGCTGGTAAAGTACAATCCAGTACCCAGACTAATAATGACAGCTCACTTCTCTAAATTCAGAACAGTACCTAAATAAGTATTGTGTTAAATAGGGAACTGCATTAATGCATTAACAAATCACATACTCTAATAATAACAATATTAATATGATGTGCCTCATAATTCCACCCCTTTCACTTACAGAATGAAAATAAAAAGGTAGAGAAGTTAACCTTCTGAAAGCCCAGGATGAATCATATTGCTGTTATCGGGTACAAGGGTAATCCATCTGCTCCTGTTATTTAAGAGGAGCAGGTGGATTACCCATGCGCCGAACAACAACAAAATTTACTCTGGGCTTTTAGAAGATGAGCGACTCTACCTTTGTGTCTGGTGCTATAATTGTTAGTGGGTCATGGATCACTCAGAGTCAGCACACAACGGTTGGTGGAGCAGGGATGGAAGGCTTCGAGCAGAGTGGTTGGCACTGTCTGCTTTCCTTTCACTTGTTAATGCTAATAGGTCTTGTCTCTATAAAACACAGATCTTCTGCGATTACTACTAAAGTGTAAATGTATTTACATGTTTTTGTGAACAGATGGCTTCACATTTATAGCATGTTCCCAGTTGGTAGCTCCGGTACTCCTAATCCATGAGCAACCCTATGCTAACCAAAGGACTACATAGATGACCCACGTTCCCTTCATGGAAGCCATGTTATATACTGATGTATTTGGGCCCACTCACTCCTTTGTGGCTCTTTAGATGGCTTACGGATTAAAACCGAAAGAGGCTCCAGTGGATAAATGCTTTATTTCCTAATACTAGCTTGCAGCTGAATACATCAGAAAATATTTTATGGGTCTCTTCTTTATGATAAGATGTTGTAATTTGCAGTTATTACTATAACGTTAATTACCAAAGCGATATCATTTCTTTCCTGAAATTTAGTAGACACAGCCTACAGTACAATTGTTTCACTGAATTTGGCTCCTTGTTTCATTTGCGTCAGTCATGGTAATTTCACATACATTAAATGATCTGACAGCATTAGCCTTTGCACTAGCCATTGTAATATTGTTCATGCTAAGATATGCTTGTAAAGTGCGCTTTGTGAGAACAGTTATACTGCTTTTGGGATTTATGCCCTTTGCTTTGGTATATCAATTGTTTTGTTTGGTTGTTTGTATGTATGTAATGACTTAAAACCTCTTCATAAAAATGATTTTGAAAAAAAAAGATAGGCTTGAAAAGCACCATGATGGGATGCAAACCAATATCAACCAGAAGTTAAATTGTTTAAGTACAGTAAAACAAAATCCAATTAGTCTCTGGCATATTACACTTCACCACTACTTATTGCAATTGTTATTGAATAAGCCCAAAACACATAAAGAGAAAAGCAGTAAAATAGGCAGTCAAATTGTGAAAAAATATGTGCTATGCTTTAGTAAACTTTTGGCGTTACCATTGGGCTCTTGCCATTTTTTGGTTTCTAGCCAATGTTATACAGGTGTTTATGCATTCTCTATCAAGTATCATTTAGTTTTCAGAACTATAAAAGTATTGTACAACATCGTATGTATCAAAACTAATATCTTACCCTCAGAGCCCAGCGCCAGTCCCCTGCAACTTGCTTGACACTTGAACCAGTGATATAGCCTAAGCCACTGAAGGCAACAAAAGAAAATAGAATTGTTGATAGTTCAGCCTAGATAGTCAACTGTCTTGTGGGCATTAACTTTTAAAAGCTGGAGTTATTTTACATGCTTATCAGTATACTAAAATCATTTTTAAAAGATTGTTATCTATAAATTTTATGTCTGGGCAAATAAAAAAATCACTAAGTAAAGCTCTGCAATATATGCACATGTTAACATGTTTTATGCCTTTATAACTAAAGAATATACATTCCTCTATCCCATAACATAATGAAAGTTTACTGCTTGGGATTTAGTGTAGCAGAGTCAATCTGCTGTTAGCTTAAACAGAAAGGCAGAAGCATACTGGATTTGTGGCAGATCAACAGGTATTTTACTGTATTTGTAGAGTTTGTAAAGTGATACAACATGGGGAAATGTGCACATATTCTAGAGATGTACCGATTTGTACATGTACTGTTTTTTCCCCTGACATACACATTAATAAAAATGTAATCAAATTTCATCAGACTAGGTAGTAGGGATATATTTCCCATGGCAGAGGGCAGTGCCTACATTTAGTAAAGCAGATGAAAACATATCTTATCTGATAAGCAGAGTAGTTTTGAAGCACACAAATACACACCAGAGACTGCATGCTGGGCTCCTGCTGCTTTTCCTTATTGTGATGCTTATAGTAAATGACAGTAGATTAGTGCTGTTCTTGTTTATTTGTCAGGAAATGATCTCACTGTGCCACTTCACTATAGGAAATTGCTTACAGGAACCCACTTGTATGTTATACGCCATGCAGTCTACTGACTCCCAGTGCAGAGGTCAACTATTGTAGGGGCCGCCAATGTTGACTGGCACAGACGTCGTGCTTAATGGTACTACTTGAATAGTTGGGCCAGCAATACAAGCTCTCTTGCCTTATATTTTTATTTTTGCCAGCTCTGGCTCTAATGATAATAATTTAAAATGTACATTTTAGAAATTTGCAGTTATGTATTAAAAGAGTAGTTCCAGGCTATAAAGGAAACTAAACAATAAGTTAGTAATGCTAGCTAGAAAACCCTACAGCCTGAGCTAACCTCAGTAAGTTCTCACAGTTTATCTTAATCTGCATAATCAACTGCAGTCAGAATGCAGAAAAAAACCAACAGGACCACTGGGAGTGTACTTCCTAAAGCCTGAGCTAAGTAATGTTATTATTAATTATATTCATATTAATTATGAGTTATAATTAACCATCTTATCTTTGCTTTAGGTACTACCAATCATATTTAAACAGAGGCATCTATAATCGGGTCCATGCAGGTGAACATTCAAGTACCGGTTTAAATAATAATGTGAGAAATTATAATTTATATATATTATACAGTTTATGTGTTATAATTGGATGTTTAATTTTAATCCTGACTTAATGCTCATATAACTGGTATTGTAGGTATAGCACCTAAAATAATATCTCTTCCTGAAGAAGCAGGTCATCCTGCAAAACGCATTACTCCATCTAGACTTCAGGAATACAATTGAGAAAACGTATTATTAAGATATGCAGTATATATATATATATATATATATATATATACACATATATATGAAATATATTTATAGATGGAGCTTGGAGCTTCCGCTTGATCTGTCAGTATATTTTAGGTGAAAATGTGAAGTATTAACCTAAAACTTCTGTTTTTATATATAACCTTCAAGGATTTTTTTTTAAACTTTGTATTGAATAAAACCAGTTGCTTTTTTAAGTATTTTTTTTACTTCTGTGTATATCTCAGAATAAGCTATAAACTCTCCAATTAGAGCAGCAGGGTTTTGGAGATTTCTCAAATCACATTCAAACATCCTTTTTTTTTTTAGCGCCCGGGACAGGTTTGAATCTGCTTGGTGGTTATGAAAAAGGTTCTTAGTACAGACACTTTGGGGTTGATTTACTTAGGGTCCTTTCACTCGGGCGATCCACCCAGCGGACTCCGCTGATCCCCTCTGAGCAGGCGGATGACAGATCTGTCTCCACTTACTGTGCTGAGATGGGCCTGTCAGAGCCCATCTCTCCTCTATGGGGTGATCGGATGAAAACAGACCGCCTATTCGTTTTCATCTGATCCGCCAGACAGATGAAAAATAGGGTCTCCATCCGTCTGGAATTTACAGACAGTATCGGGTCGGATAGCAGCGGGTGTCAGCGGACATGTCACCGCTGACATCCGCCACTCCAGAGGGCTGATTGGAAAAACTGACAGGCGGACATGATCGTAAAGCCTGTGTAAAAGGGGCCTAACACTGGTGTACTCAGAATCTGGCACAGCTATGCTTAGTAGCCAATCAGCTTCAATTAAGCATTGACACTAAAACCTGGAAGATGATTGGTTTCTATGCAGAGCTGCACCAGATTTTTCATGCAGCTTTAGTAAATCTCCCCTTTTGTTACATCAGGTTCTATGTGAGGGACAGCAAGTATCATGTAATGAGCATGGAGCATCACTCTTGCATACTACAAGTTAGAGTTCTTAGATAGACATATGAATTGCAACATGGGCTTACATTGAGTGTGTGACAACTTCAAAATTTTGGCAGATCTGATTGGTAATGTTAAATATATCAACTATACAAGATATGGTTGATTTTTTTTTACAGTATTTATTACTTGATGTTTTTGTAAAAGCCCAATAAGTACATTCTTGTAGCATCAGAATGCAACTGGTGCTGATACGTTATGAAATAAGAAGAGCTGTAGTGACAAGTCCCTGATGCATGTGCATGGCTCTGCATGGAAAGTGAATGACATGGCTCGAAATCAGTGGCGGCCGGTGTTTTTTTTTTGTGGGGGGGCGGCAAACAACCCATACTGTGGGTCAGTCGGGGGTCACCCGCACCCCCCCCCTTCTGTGGGCGGTCGATCATCCAGCCCTACACTTATCCCATCTATTTTGCAGGCAGGCATCGCTCCTACGGGCAAATATTAATTCGCTATTGTCACACAACTGGGTGGGCTCAGGGTGCAGTGCTCTGTGTCCTGAGCCCACCCGTTTTTGAAGCCTATTAGAGCCTCTGGCTCTAATCACATGCTTAAAAAAAAACAAAAATAAACGCCATTGTAATCCTTGGGTCCAGCACCCTGCATGTAGAATAGGGGGCAGGACACATGGATAGGGAGGACGGCGTCCATGCGCCAATAATGGACAGGCCACCACTGCTAGAAATAGTCCCAGTGGTTGTGCTAACTAAGGATAATCTGCACTGACCACTTTCTGTTTGCAACACAGTACAATAAATATATATATATATATATATATATATATATATATATATATATATATATATAAAAAAACAATGCTTACCTTCCAAGAGGAATGGCAAAGTAGAAGACTGACAGCATAAGTGTACGGGTATTCTTGGTAAACAGGTCTCCAATGATAGTGGGGGCGATTGTAGAGTAACTGGCTTCTCCGATGCCCACCAAGCCTCGGGAGAGTACAAGCAGCCAAAAATACTGCAGAGGAAGACAGTAAAACAGAATTATATTATTTACTAATCACCACACTAAGACAGGCAGGATGGTACTTGGGCTATTCTATTATCAAGGGCAGGAAAGTGTTAATGCCTAAGACATTTTCTTTTAGTTTCCACGGAAACTGGTCAGGGGACATGCATTGGGAATATACAACAAACAACAGAAAAGATGGGTGTATCCCTGCTGGCAGGGAGCCTGCTATCAAGTTGGCAGCCCCAACATACAGAAGAAAAAGCATTACACTAATGGCTTGTGTAGTATGTGTTAAGCAATGATTAGCATACAACAGCGTATTCTTTTTATTATCCTTATTATTTTTTGTTACCTAATGATAGTTTTGTAGAAGCCAACACTGAAATGATTGAACTGAGAAATCAGGAATACCCATTAATGTCTACCACATGTATAATGTACTGTACACTTGCAGGTAAAGAATATGTTTTAGCACACAAACACAATTTACAAACAATTGCATGACAAAATACAAAGTGTTGCAATTTAGCAAGAGTAGAATTGCTAGCACTTAAAATCTGATTGGTACTATAAGAGACACGTTACAATCATTATGTCTGAATTCAAAAACAAAATGAATTATTCTGTGACTTAGACCCCATACACACCATTAGATTTTCTGTAGATTTTTGTCTTCAGATTTACCAAAACCATGTAGTGCAAGGGCATGCCTTATTGCATGCAAATTGAAACGTTTAAGGTTTGACATCATATTATATGATTTTGGTAAATCTGAAGAAAATCTAATAGTGTTTATGGGGCTAAAGTGGACTAACATTCAAATGATAACATAAAATTATGTTAAACATCTTGATGGAATAAACCAATAAAAAGTAATCGGTTGCAATACTTTCCTGGAGAAAATACCTTTCAGGTTAAATTCAGTCAGTAGCGGCCCGTGCATTAGGGGCGCACGGGGGCTCCCCAAGCCCACCCAGTTGTGTGACAATAACGAATTAATATTCATTATCGCCACACTGATCCTCCTCCCGGTCAATCAGGAAGAGGGTTTGAGACCCATCAACCAATTAGCTGAAAGTACAGGCCATCCTTTTGGACGCCTAACAGGAGGAGAGAAGAGACGCCAGGCGGAAGCCGCCGTGATCTAAGAGAGGACAAGATGGGGTAAGTGCTGGGCAGACAGCAGATGGGCATTGGGGGGGTTGCTGGTTAAGTGCCGCTGGCCGCCGGCCACCGGGGGGGGGGGGGTGGTTGACTGCCCCCCCAAAAAAAATCCACCAGCCGCCACTGCATTCAGTCCTTCAGTCCTGATCCCACTTCTAAAGGCCTAGGCACTAGGTCATGTGATCTTTCTAGGAGGAGAGAATCAGAGTTCAGATCGCCTGATCACATTCAGGACATATCACATGACCAAATGCCTGGGCCTTCGCATGTTACAAGCTCAGGCTGTCCTGTTGATTTAATGATTTTGCATGTGCTTCCTAAAAGCCCTTTTATATAGACTTTTAATCACGTAACTCTTGTCTTTGTTGTATAATGGTACATGAATATACCAAATGGCATATCCAACTGTATTATTATTACAATTAGATTTCATAAGATATGTTTTTTAATAATGGCAGGTAAAAATGAAAACTGTTTTTTTTTTATCTGACTTGCTTGATTGCTGTATGCATCCTTCATATTCTTCTTTTCTTTCAATTGTAATACATCTTTGCCTCTTAAAGAGATGCTGTTGCTAGACCATTAATTTCAACAAAAATCTTCTCCCTCAAGATTATATGTGCATTTATTATATTCTTTGCATGTTTTTTACAAGGAGAAAATCTCTGTTGTGTAAAAATTCAGTAGCCCTGAGATTGCTGCTGGGTGCTTGAATGTGATGTCAGCAGCCCTACCCAGGTAGTTACATAAAAGGTTATGTAGGGAGGTACGGGGATGGG
>BLSH010361799.1:322629-357052 GCA_018402905.1 Glandirana rugosa
ACCAGTATGTAGGCATCTTAAAACAAATTTTACAAACTTGGCAACAATTTAAAAGATGACCTATCATCTTAGTTTAGTTGTTAGTAAAAAAATTGGCATCACTGTTCTGTCGTCCTACTCGATGAGTAGGTTTGTTTCAAAATTGTAAAGACCTTTATAGTATGAGTCTACACTCCTGTATTTCACCCGTGACACATAAAAATACCTTGAACGTTGGGAGTAAATAGTCCTAAACTGTTAGTATCGTCATCTGAATCTACGAATTAGGACTGTACATTTCCTATTTACGCAGTCTGCATGAGAATAGATACCTCCTTCATAGGACTGCATGCCAATATGCGTCTGTATTCTAAAGGCAGTAATTTTAAGCAATCTCTGAATACCAGTCATCTTATCAAGCACAAGAAAACTACAGGGGACACTACTGCAGTTTAGAAACACATCTAATGCTATAAAGGTCCTTTACATGTCAGGATTAAGCATCTAAGTCTACTGCTATGATTGTCAAATCCTGATAAATGAGGGTTGCAAGTTCCATAAAAATACACAGTGCCCACTTTATGTCCTCACATCTGAGTATGATATTTCCAGAAATGTTAAAACTTTGTTTGGATGAGTAGCTCATCCTGCTGTCTTGTCACTACGGTTAAAAAAATGATTGTTGATTTGATTCTACTATCCAGTAGAAAATTTAACAACGGTTCAAACATTTTAAACAAAATTCTACGGATGTATGACCAGTCAAAATAAATCTGGGCTACAGGTTATCATTATCAAAAATAATGATTCTCAGAATTACACACTGCTAAGCTCATCTGGTGAATCCTGTTATTTTAGAAGAAGTGTGCGGATAAGAACATCAAAAGGAGGATCACAGTATGTAAATGGAGGATGTCAGAAGCAAGACTACTGTCTCTAGCCTCTGACTGAATGCTAAACAAGAGCATTACATTAAGCATGAAACAAGGAAGATATATGGTACAGGAGTCCATACTGTGGGTGCACATAACACATTATCTTCATACAAATTGACAACACCACTCATTAACCCCTAGGCGCAGATGGTACACAAATACGCGGCCTCTCGGCGGCTGGGCCTTTCTGCCAAGAGGCCGCATATTTGCTTACCAATTCGCAGACACAGCTGTGCCGAGAGTGCGCGCTCTGTGCTCCCAGCACAGCTACCGACAGCTAATGAAAAGCTTTCCGATCATGTGACCGAGGTGACAGCCAATCATGGCAGCCACATTATCATAAATCCCACCCGCCGCCCATCATCTGAAATCTCTTAAAGGCCCAGGAGGAGCCGGCGCAAAGGGGTCAAAGTGTTACTAAACCCAGGACCCTGAATTCACTATACCTAGTCTCCCACAGTACACAGAACACGGAAATGCAATTATTTTAGTAAATATAAACTGCTAATTACCTTTTCTCATCAGCAGTATATAGCAGTCTTGTGACTTATATCAGTGTCTGGTTAAAGCTTGTAGGAAGAGTTTTCATTCTACTCTGGTTGTCCTATGAGGCTGCATGACTCCTGACCCTCTGTCTGGACAGTGCTGATTGGCCCTGCGCTGATTACATGCACCTTCCCCCCAAAAAAAACTCTCTAGCAATACACACCAAACTGAGCATGTACAGAGTGCCTCCAAGGCTCTGTACCAATGATGGTGAATCTTGGCACCCCAGATGTTGTGGAACTACATGTCCCACGATGCTCATGCCCTCTGCAGTGTAGTTGAGCATCATGGGAAATGTAGTTCCAAAACATCTGGACATCTGGTTCGCCATCACCAAAACAAGGTTTACCATCACTGCTCTATACTATCAGCAGATGGATTGGGGACAGTAGAAGACCAGATCAGCAAAAAATGGGCCAAGGATAGATCCAAGGCAAATACCAAGCTCTACTTACCGGCCAGCCTGCGACCAACCTTGCTGCAAAGGCCAGTCATAGGTGAAGGCAGTGGTCATTGTTTAGAAGACTAGATCAAACAGCCTTTTTACAGGATTAACCCCTTAGGTTCCACAGTGAGTATAACAAGCATGCTTTACTGCATAAACAGACTGATTTTACGGTTGTGGGTTTAGTAACACTTTAAGGTCAGGACATGTGTTTTCTACATAGGGTCTATAGGAACTCCAAAATTCCCACAATTTTTTATTTTGAGCCAATAAGAATTCAGGTATACAATCATTACAATGATATTTTGTACTGTAGACAAGTGGCCAATAGATCTATCAGTTACAATGCAAAAATACGAATTCTTTTTATTTAGTTATTTAATGTGTCATGGTGAGGAATGTCGTCTTCTGAGTCTACAATTTTATTAACTAGCATGCAGTATTGCAGCACTGGGGTCCTGAGTTCATTCCTCCTTCTCCCCCAGATTGTGTAGGTCTATTCCCAGTGCTTTGATTACTGCTGACAGTTCTCAAATCGAATGGGCTTCCACCAAAACCTGACCCTATAGTGACCCTAGCGTGTAACTGAATTAAAGTTTATTCCAAGGTAGAAACTGATACCAATGATCACGGTGCTTAGTAAGGTGCTAAAAAAATACAAATTAATATTTACTGCTTCAGCAGTGTCCCTAGATAATATTTCAAATCTTTAGTAACTGTAATAACTGCGGTAAATGTAATAATGATATAGCTCAGCCAATCACATTCTGTATATAACAAGAAAATAAAATAGATTAGCTCTTGACATCAAACTTCCTGAAGACAGTTGCTATATCTTAAGACACGTTCTAGTTTGTTTTTATTTTGCTGCTGTAGTTACTGTATTTATGTCTTCCTTACACCAAAGATTCTGTAAATTGACACAGTGAGAAAATGTGCTTTTCCTGTTAATGTAATTCACTAGGAAAACAACCCTCTGCTCAATGAGGATATTAAATTGGGACATTTTGCGAACATTCACAATGAATGGAAAATGAGAAGCTGGCCATGCAGTCAGAGCCTTTTCTGGAGTGTGATCGGTGTAAAACAGGAGTGTTATGAGCAGTCAGAGCCAAAAATAAAACATTCGGCAACAGACCTTTTTATCTATCTATCTATCTATCTATCTATCTATCTATCTATCTATCTATCTATCTATCTATCTATCTATCTATCTAGGAATCTATACATCAAACCTTTTAGATTCTGTCCACTGAATATTATATCTCTACCTACTCGTCATGCCTAGTTTCAATGGGCAGGAGAGGGTGTGAGTGCCAATGAACCTGCATGCAAAATTTTGACATGCACCTGTGTCTGCACAGCCACTACGCATGCAATCTACAACCCCAATTCCAAAAAAGCTAGGACGCTGTGTAAAATCTACATAAAAACAAAATGCAATAATTTGCAAATCTCATGAACTCATATTTTATTCACAATAGAAAATAGAAAAAATGTTTAACCACTTAAGGACCGGAAGGATTTCCCCCTTTAGCACCAGAGCCCTTTTTGCGATTCGGCGCTGCGTTGCTTTAACTAACAATTGCGTGGTCGTGCGACGTTGTACCCAAACAAAATTTGCATCCTTTTTTTGCCACAAATAGAGCTGTCTTTTGGTGGTATTTGATCACCTCTGCGTCATTTCTGATCGCCGCTATAAACAAAAGAAGAGCGACAGTTTTGCAAAAAAACCCAAATTTCTTACTTTTTGCTAAAATACAAATCCAAAAAAAAAAAATATAAAAAAACATTTTTTTCATCGGTTTTGGCCGATTTATATTCTTCCTCATATTTGTGATAAAAAAAAAAATTCGCAATCGGCGTTTATTGATTGGTTTGCGCAAAAGTGGTCACGTTTACGGATGATGAGAATTCATTTCTGGGGTTTTTATTTATTTTTTATTAGTAATGGCGGCGATCTGCGATTTTTAGCGGTACTGCGATATTTCAGCGGACATTTCGGACCATTTTGACACTTTTTTGGGACCATTGGCATTTATACAGCGATCAGTGCTATAAAAATGCACTGATTACTGTGTAAATGCCATTGGCAGTGAAGGGGTTAACCTGCAGGGGGCGCTCTAAGGGTTAACAGTGTTCCCTTGGCGTGTTCTAACTGTGGGGGGACTGCCCTAGCTGGGGCAATGGAAGCGATCACAGCTTCCATGTAGAGGAAGGCTGTGATCACAGCCCTTCCCCCTCTCACAGAAGGGAGGTCCGTGTTTACTTACACGGACCTCCGTTCTTTCACTCCGGGGGGGGCATCGCGGGTGGCCGGACACAGTGAGCGCGCGGGCGCGCCTCCGGCGGGGCGCGCTCACTGGGCGCGATCTCGCGGCCGCCATCATATGATGGCGATCCGCGTTACAGAGCCACTTTGTCGTCGTCAAATGCCGATCAGCCGTCGGCAAGTGGTTAAACTGAAAAAATGTACCATTTTAAGAGAACGAGTAAGGTAATTTTGAAATTGATGGCAGCAACACGTCTAAAAAAAAAGTTAGGACAGGGCAACAAAAAGCTGGCAAAGTAAGTGGTACTGACAAAATAGAGCTGGAAGAACATTTTGCAACTAATTAGGTTAACTGGCAACAAGTCAGTAACATGATTGTGTACAAAAAAAAAAAGCATCTTAGAGAGTCAGTGCCTCAGAAGTAAAGATGGGCAGAGGTTCACCGACCAGTAAAGTCCCAACAAGGGGTAACAAGGGTCATTTTAATAGTATGGTTTGTAGTGATGCAAGTACAGGAATGTTTGACTTCTTCGTGTAGCTCTCCCCTATTCCACCTTTATTTTATACCACTTAGTACTTGCAGCTACTGAGACCATTAATCTAACAGGTAAACATGCTAATTAAGCCTGTTAATCTAACAGGTAAACATGCTAATTAAGCCTGTTAATCTAACAGGTAAACATGCTATAAGAGTGGTTCTCTGATGAAGGGGCATGGCACTGTAACATTTAAGTGCAATGATGATGCTTTTATTAAATGCTTTGGTGACCCTGGTGAGTGATCAAAGCCGGCCAGATGGTTTGAATCTCAGCTGGCTCAGCAGGGACCAGCCAAGCTTCGAACCATGTATGAGCAGGCTGATTGTACCCAGGTTGGTTGATCGATCAACTTGGGTACTACCAGCCAGTTGGATTGTTAATGCGATTATTACCAGCAGCTGTAGCCGCTAGCAATAATCACTGTGTGTTCTCCCAGCAGGGATGGCTCCCTGTGCCCCCCCCCCCCAATATAGTTTCACAGGAGGGATTCCCCCATTAACATCTCAGGTTGCAGGAAAGAAAATTGCTTCATCTAATGTTGGCTCAAGTCACTTAATTATAAGTGTAATTTTACTATTTTGATTTATTAAAATGTGTTTTTATCTATACTATCCAGTGCACTCTGTTTTCACTCATTACTCTAATTACTTCTTGGGAGAGCTAAAGGAGATTAAACAATCAGATTTGAATGTATATGGTCTTCATTAGACCATTCCTTAATATTGATGACAAATCTGACATTGTCCTAACTCAGAATAAGAAAGGAAGCATAACTGGCATTGTAGAACATTAAACATAAGCTACACAGTAAAACATACTGCCCCAGTAATTCTCCATATTTCAGCAGAAAGACACATCAGCCTTGGGAGTGCCAGAACACATGCATCTGGAATGTAAGTGAACACAATGTCATTAAAAATAAGCTTTAGAATGGCGGTGACATTGAATGTTCTAGTTA
Source organism: Glandirana rugosa (assembly GCA_018402905.1). Lineage (NCBI taxonomy): Eukaryota > Metazoa > Chordata > Amphibia > Anura > Ranidae > Glandirana > Glandirana rugosa. Next base: position 328,304 of record BLSH010361799.1, read on the forward strand.
ATCTCAGGAGGAATGTGGCACCTCTCACATTGCAGCCTCTTGCAGCCTTGTAATTTTCTCAAGCTATTATGTCATAATTACAACAAAAGAGAAACTGACAGGTTGAAACAAAAGTCTGAGCTTCTGCCATGTAAAAACGGTATTGGAATGACAATATGACACAATTAAGGCTCTGTGATGCCGTGTGGCACTTTTCTGAGACCAGTCTATGGAGCTGCATGGCTTTCAGTATTATCTTGTCTGGACAACAGACTTTTATTATTATCCAGGAATGTGACTTGCCTCAACTTTATCTGTATCAATATGTAGTATATGACATTGTACAATGCTAGCCTTCTTAGAAAGTGTTGGTTCATATATTCTGGAATAAAAATGAAGAGAAACTTCACTACACATGGAATGCTGGGCATGGTGAGTGTGTAAAAAATATCTGGGACCCCTTTGCATTTGCCCCATTCTACTTGTAATACTGATGTCACTGTAAGTTTTACCACATCAGTAAGTGATAAACCCATATAAATCTATGGCAAACTTGCAAAACATGCATAAAAGACACATAGACCAAGATATCTGGGGAGTAATTGGACCGGGTCCAAAATTACATAGTAGCTCAGAGGAAAAAAAACATGACTATGAGTAATATTTACATATTAGGTTTAACTCAACCATTTTATCTAATCTACAGTAAGGTGGACAGTCATAAAAAAATGCTGCTCCCTTACGCTACTTAAAGAGGTTGTTAAGACAGTGTTCTCAATTACTGGCAGCCACTCTGTTATAACAAGGTATACAACTCAGTGCATGTGTTTTTTTTCATTGTAATCCTAAATACTTTAATTCACATCGCCGATGTGTGGTCACGTGGCCGCTCACTGCTCTCCTTCCCTGACCTAAGGACTATAGTGGGAGGAGCTGGGATCTCCCTCTGAAGTCACTTGGGTGGTCACCCGTCTCCCCTTGGGGGCACACAGCGCGGCGATCACGGGCAGTGACACAGCGCGACCCCAATCTTGGTAAAGAGCAAATGACATGGTTCTTTACCTATGTGATCAGCTGTGTGCAATCACAATTGATAACATGTAAACAAGGAAATGCCAATCATCGGCTCTCCTTGCCTCACACTGACAGAGTGTAAGGAGAGGAGAGCCGATCAGCAGCATTCCCTCACAGGGGAGACCTGTACAGATAAGCAGTGTCCTGATGATCAGTGCAGCCCCAACAGTGCCCATCAGTGATGCCAGTTTGTCCCCAGTGTAGCCAATCTGTGCCCATCAGTGATGCCAATTTGTGCCCATCAGTGAGGCCAATCTGTGCCCATAAGTGATGCAAGTCAGTGCTGCCTTTCAGTGCCTGCCCATCAGTGCGGCCTATCCATGCTGCCTATCATTGCCCATAAGCGTTGCCTATCAGTACCACCTATCAATGCCCATTAGTGCCACGTAGCAGTGCTCATCAGTGCTGCATATCAGTGCCCATCTGTGCTGCATATTAGGCCATCAGTGCTGCATATTAATGCCTCCTAATCAGTGCCATCTCATCAGTGCCCATCATTTTGGTGTTTTTTTAGCAGTGATTTTTTCAAAAAACCCAGCAGTGATTAAATACCACCTAAAGAAAGCTCTATTTGTGTGAAAAAAAGTTAAAAATTTAATTTTGGCACAACTTTGTATGACCGTGCAATTGCCATTCAAAGTGTGACAGCGCTGAAAGATGAAAATTGGCCTGGGCAGGAAGGGAGTAGAAGTGCCCAGTAAGCAAGCGGTTAATCAAAATGCTATATTTATCTCTATAGTAGCTTGTGTATACTATAAAAACAAACAGAAAAATGTTTATAAAAATTATACTTTACTATTTCGGAAAATAACAAAAAATAGCAGTTTGCAACTTCATTGTTTGAATTAGTCTGTGTTTCCTCCACATGCCATATGATCACATAAATAGTTCTTAGGAAATAATGAATTACCTATTGCTTGTGAGATGCAGTACATGTAGCACTCATAATGCTCCATGTAATATAAAAATGCATTGCGGGCAGCAAGAAATGAAACTGTTATGCTGCAGATATGTGTCTCAGGCATAATGCATCTATCTCGGGCATTCTCTCTCTAACACTCTGCAATCCATTCATATATTACCTGCTTGGGGATGAAGGAACTTGAGAAGGTGACTGCTGACCAGAAGAATATCCCACAGCTCAGGATCACTTTTCTGTTGAAGCGGTCGCCTAAGTAACCAAATATCGGAGCGGCCACCATGAAACTGCATATGAAAACTGCCAAAACAAAAAAGTAAGAGTTACTGATTGATGTATATAGATCTCAGAGGAAATAACTATGGTTACTCAATGTAACTGCATGGCCCAATAAACACAAGTTAGAGAAACATACCTACACACAAGGAAAAAAAAAGCACAAGCATTACTGTGAGTTGCTCTGTGCAGAAATCTTGTTTCATAGCAATCATTACAATTCCAGCCTCATATAGACTAGTCTTTCTCTGCCTTTTTACCACTGAGGAACCCTTAAAGTAAATTATGAAGTCTTGAGAAACTCTTGCTAAAAATGATTATACCTACAGCTCATAGTACAATAGGGTGATCAACAAGTTGTAGAACGTTTTAAATAAAAGAAGTAATGTTGTATACCAAGCCTATTTGACACCCGGGGCACCCATGTCTGTCATGAATAGGATCCAGTGCTGCTTTTTCCTGTCATTTATTTATTTTAATTGAATAATTGTTTTATTGATACTGCTTATACTCATGTGAGGTATGTAATATATATGTTCTGTCATTTCATTTTGTGAATATGCTGTGAAAAAGGCTGTATGCTGAAACAGGTCAGCTGTTTTTGTTCTTAGCCTTCATGTAGCAAATAAAGATTTTCAATGGGATTCTGGATTTGCTAGCTACATCTTTGTTGGAACTGCTTATTCAATGATTGTAGGACATTTGAGCCAGAGCACCCAGTGAAGGACTCCACCCTTTATCCATGAGGTGTGTTCCCTGTTGTGAGCGCTGTCTTTGTGCTTTGCTTTCCATATAGTTTGGTGAGACAGAGCTCAGAGTACCCACAGAAATCAGAATTACCAGGGTTGGCAAATAATAATCTAATTTCAATGGATGTTTTTATTTGTGTACTCGTAAGGGTGCCCATAGATGTTATAGGTCATTCAGAACATTGAGATATAAAGGCACAATCTGACCACCCACATGCCAAACACTCACCGTATTATTAGCTGAAGTCTATATGGCTTTAAAGTGGGCAGACTATTGAAAACTGATTTCTAATTGGTTATTTAATTTGGGGAATGCATTTGCTTTTGAAACATTAATACATCTTTTTTTTTAACTATATGGTTTGGGCCAGCTTTAAAGAGGATATAAACTCAAAAAAAAAAAGGAGGAAAAAAAACCCCTGTAAGACAAAGGCATAATGAGCTAGTATGCATCATATACTAGCTCATTATGAAATGCTTAGCTTAGAACAAAGCTGTTCCAGTGGCGCCACACACTGATGAGGCGGCTGACATATCCCCCAGAGTTTCTTCCGGATCCATGGGCCCCAGCGCTGTGATTGGCCAATGACGTCACTCCCGCGCATGTGTATGGGCAGAAGCCGCTGTTCATGGCACGGGGCTCGGAAAGAATGGTACCCGTGGCCGTTTCTTCAGAGCACATGCGGCAGTGATGTCAGAAGTCATATGATGAAGAAACACGTAAGGCGGAACCGGACGACATAAGCACGCCACATGCCGCGGTCAGCCTGTATACAGAAACACTTTTTTTTTATCCACACAAATGTGAGTGCATTCATCTTATAATAAAGTAGCGATTTCAACTTTTAAAAACCTATTACACTATTGCGGTGTCCTTTGAAGAAGAGGGCCTTTTGTATGTACCCACCGCTTTAAGTACGTGCCCCCTGTCCTGTGATTGGGATTTTCATGCTTCTGAAGGAGTTGGAGTGGCTTTTACAGCAGGAGTCCAGTGGACCATTCATCCTTTCCACACATGCTGTTTTGACTCTTTATAATTTAAGGGTCAATGCATTCTAGGAAGCAGAATTGCCCCTCTTTGCACAGTGGTGACGAGTGCATTCTACATCTTTTCCACTTCTGCTGGTGTTGGGATTATACCATCTTTACCATCCATTGTTGGTGGACTTTTATGAATTTTTATTTTAGGACTTTTGAGTGGTGCTGCACCACTTGTATTTTATATCTTATTATAGGCTTACCTATAGGTAAATGGTAAATAGATCAACAGAGGAAGTTTACTTCCTCTTTAAAAAGAATAATTTTATAGCAGTATAGGTAAACTTCCATTTTTAGCCCTGGACTCTGACAAGATAAAATGATGCGCTTGTTTTTCATAAAGTGCCCCACAGACCTTTGCTGCCTTGGTTGCAGATTACAGATTGCTACATAAAGTTTCATAATGAAATATGTATCAGAAATTGCTAAACTGGCCGCCCAATCTATGTAAAGAGTAACCAACAACTAGGTAGTGGGAGGACCAACCTGAATGGACAGAAATTGAGCAGATGACATATTATATGTATATGATCAGTCAGACATTCATCATAGAGGAGTCATATGGTATACAGATCACTCCTCTTTGTTGGATGTGCCCCTCTCTCCAATCATTGAATCCCATTCATGCTACAACAATAGCAGTTTAAATTTTGCTTCTACAATCTTCATCATGTAATGTAAAATCCAACAGGGAGAATGGCATCCCCTTGTTCCCTGGAGAAACGCTGCCTGTTGTTTGACTGATCCATTAACGGAAATTGTTTGGACAGTGACAACAAGCACAACAAGAAAAGAGGAAATCAATACAGATACAGAAAATGTACAGACTTAAGGCAAATACATATAGTATATGGTTCTACAAAGGTGAAACACTTTCTATTCTATATGTAACACATATGCTATAACTTCATCTCTAAAAATGTATAAAACATTTTTCCCAAATTCCTTACTTTCATTTTCAAGCATCTGCTAGGATTGCAAAATTTGACTGGTTATTATCCACAACAAAAATGTTTTGTACACAATTTCTCAAATGAGGCCATATACATTTTGCCAATATATTGACAAATATATAGGCTATATTTATGCTCAAAAATCAATATCTGTAAATAATAGGCTACAACTGAATTATTGTTTTGGGGATTTTCATTTCTAGTTTTATGACAGAATTAGTACATTTCTCTATTTATCTTTATGCTTTAATCTTGCTCTTGAAAAAACAAATTTGCGCTCTTTCGTTTCCAGTATTGGTGTGACTAGCCTTACCAATAACAATAGATCCTTCCTCATCATAAGCAGCATGCTTTGTCTTCTGATCTCATGTGACCACAAAGAAGCACCTGCTAATGTGCACAGCTAAGGCAATCTCATTTTGACCTCCTACATCTAGCAGTGCGCCGTCTATCCAGTCTACCCCTATGATGTTTATCTGTTCATTTTCCTCCAATTACACTTACCTATTAAATAAACGTGGAAGTTTACATGAAACCTAAAAAGCTAGTATAACTACTTTTAATGAAATTTTTTTGATGTAGATAAAGACGCCAAGCTATACTATAGACAATGGATCTCCACTTACATAGACAAAACATGGTGTTAAAACAGGTACAATGTTTATGTAAAGCACCAGCTCAGTATTTCATGGCTTGTGATAAAAAGTTCACTCCAGAAGACAAAAGAGTGATTTTTCTTTCTTTTGACAGCCCACACCGCGTAGCTGTGATAACATTTTTACTGTCAACATTAATAGACTAGAGAGGTACTAATTTAAGTTCCTACATAAAATATACAGTTACAGCTTTGTCCTTGTAAGTGTGTTTTTATTAGAGTAATGATATACAGCAGATCAGTGTTTTCTGAGTTGAATTATTTTATGCACCACTGTACAATATCAGGTTGTTGCCAAATACCCCCTGCTGTATCTCGTATATATTATTCTGTATTTTTATTGCTTGCACCTTGCAGGCTGAGTTCACCTGACAGTTGTTCCCCGCAGTTTAATACTGTTAGCTGCCCTTGGAAAATGTTGGCCTGTCATACAAATCAATCAGACCTGTTCATATTTCTGTACTGCTGTTCAGTGTGCTAATGAAAACTTAGCCTTAATTTTACCTCATCAACATGGATTTTGGGGGCCAAAAGAAATCAAGGTTAATGCATTAAACACACATGGGGATTGATTTAATAAAGGCAAATAAACTTTGCACTTTGCAAAGTGCAGTTGCACTCTGCAAGAGCAGTTGCTCCAGAGCTTAGTAAATGAGCAGAAGCTCTGCTGACTTCCATCATCCAATCATGTGCAAGCAAAAACACTGTTCTTTTTATTTTCCTTGCATGTGATTGGGTATTCTTTTTTTTTATTCACGATCGGATATTCTTTGCAAAGTGAAGCTTTACCTCATTTACTAAGCTTTGGAGCAACTGCACTTTGCAATGTGCACTGTCTATTTGCCTTTAGTAAATCAACCCCATGGAGTCTATTTTTTTTTCTATAAACACAATTTACCATATGAACCTCAGAGATTTTTTACAGGCAAGAACATTGAATATGCATGCAGTAAAATTTAATTAAAGCATATCACTACACAATACAGCATGCCATAATGTGTGATAAAAACACATGGAACTGTACAAATTTTTACAATGCACGACATAGCTTCTATATTTATAATTATCTCTAAGGAACCCCTTTAATTACTGAGGTTTACCTGCAGGATTTTATTTGGTATTATTATTATACAGGATTTATATAGTGCCAGTTTGCGTAGCGCTTTACAGTGTTAGGGCAGACAGCAGTTACAATTCAATTCAATAAAGGAGGAATCAGAGGGCCCTGCTCATTAGAGCTTACAATCTAAGAGGGAGGGTCAAGTGATACAAAAGGTAATAACTGGGGGGGAGGTGAGCTGATGAAGAAAATGAAAGTACAGTTGTTAGGTGGAGGTGGGATAGGCTTCTCTGAAGAGAAAAGTTTTCAGGGATTGTCTAAAAGTGGATAGATTTGGAGATAGTCGGACAGATTGTGGTAGGGAATTCCAAAGGATGAGAGAGGCCTGGGAGAAGTCCTGGAGGCGAGTATGGGAGGAGGTGATGAGAGAGCTAGAGAGCAGGGAGTCTTGGGAGGAACAAAGAGAATGATCTGGTTGGTATTTTGAGACTAGGTTAGTAATGTAGCTGGGGGGCAGAGTTGTGTATGGCTTATTTTGGAGATGTTGAGGGGGCAAGCTTTGGAAAGTGATTGGATGTGGGGCCGAATAGAGAGTCCAGGATAACGTTTAGCACCCTGGCATGCGGGGATGGGTGGATGGTTGTGCCGTTGCTCTTGACAGAGAAGTCAGGGGAAGGAGCACATGGGCAAGGAAATATTATGAGCTTGGTTTTGGACAAGTAGAGTTTGAGGAAGTGGTGTGACATCCAGACAGATATGTCTGTTAGAAATGATATTGAAAGCCATAGGAGGCTATCAGCTGACCCAGGGAGGAGGTATAGATTGAAAATAGGAGAGGTCCAAGAAAAGAACCTTGGGGGACCCTGATGGAGAAAGTAAGAGGAGTGGAGGAAGTAGAATTGAAAGTGACACTGAAGGTGCGGTGGGATAGGTAGTGTACCACCCTGGTCCTAAACAGCTAACATATTTAGTTATGCTAGGTGTAACTAGCCTGGCTTATTGGTAGTTGGATCCACTGACTGTTGTCCTAAGCCTGAATCTGGTGCATCTCACTCTTCTGTCAATAGGTGGCACTGCTGCCTTTGGCATTAGAATGACAAGATCACACTAAGTTCAGATTATGAATAGAAATATTTTCTCAGCCAACCAGAGTAGCTACTTTGCATGCTGGGATAGTCTATTTAAGGGGAAGGAGTCAGATGGTCAGTGTTCTTTTAGTCCCAGGCTGCAGCCTGGGGGCTGTATGTGTTGCAGCAGCTGAAGGTTGGGCCGGAAGCCTGAGGCCTAGCCATGTGTGTAGATGCTCAGCCCGAGGGGAACCTGATTGTTGAGGAGGTTCAGCCAGAAGGGGAACCAAGTGTTGCCAGCAGTGAAGGAGAAGCAATTGCCACATGGGGCGACCACTCCTGTTACCAGAGGCAAGTGAGGAACAAGGTCAGAGATAAAGGGGACACAGTCGCCACTAAGGGACACCTACTCCTGTTATCAGAGGCCAGTTCATGGAAGCATGAAGAAGTACCAGAGTAGCCTTATTCACTAGCCGGGGACGTTGAAGAAGGAAGAAAGCTTCAGCAGAGTCAAGTCAGGGACCCAGCAGGTAGCATGGGTGAAGCTTGAAGAGGATTCAGCGGGTTAGCTGAGAGCCAAGCCAGGGACTCAGCAGGTAGCGTGGGTGACGCTTGGAGGAGACAGCGGGTAGCTGTGGAAGAGCTCAGGGGATCCAGTGACAGAGCTACAGTAGGACACTGTGTGATGTGAGAGAGGATCTACAACGGGATACTATATGTTACGTGTGCAGATCTATATTGACTGTTGAGAGTTCAGTTGCTATAGGAGACAGCAGTTCTACAAAGTACAGTGTGTTGCATTCAGCTTAAAGGCCCTCTACATGTATCGCTGTCTGCCTATTACTATTTTTGTCTGGGGAGTCTGCCAATTGCTATTGCATCTGCCTAAGAGTGTCCTGGCCCTAACCCGCTCTCCACCCGTTCTGTTTAAGAGATAATGAATCTTTTTCTTGCATTTAAAAAGTGACTGGCGCCCATGTTTCCAACTTGCATTACACCCACCATGCCTAGTAACCCATACTGTGAAGAAGGATGTCAGCTCTCCCTAACTCAGCATTCATTAGGCCTCTTTTTGCTATGATTTATTACTTCTAAAATAATGTTAATCTTTTATTCTGAGTTTAATATAAACTATACCTCTTGAACCTTAGAGATCCACCCCTAGGGATACATGTACCACTGGCTGAAAAAATACCTTATAAAGGTTTATGGAAATTATTATTTTCAGATATAAGAGCTCTTCCAGGCAGAGCTGCTTTGGTATATAAGAAAATGTAATCCTTTCCAGGTCTTTTACAATTCAAGGATTGTTAGCACACATGGTGGCAGATTCTTATTTGCTATTATTCAAAAGTTTTGAGACAGACACATGCAGTTACTGGTTTTGATTTACAAAAGGCAAGTAGACTGTTCACTTTAAAAGTGCATTTGCATTCTGCAAGGAGATGTTCCCTAGAGCTCAGTGAATGAGGTGAAGCTTTTCTGACTTCATCATCCAATCATGTGCATGCAATAATTTTTTTTTATTTTTTTTTCCTTGCACATGATTGGTTATTCTTTGCAAAGTGAAGTTTCACTATATTTAGTAAGCTCTGGGGAAAATTTTCTTGCAGAGCCAATGGCTCCCACTGCAATCACTGCAACCTGTGGGGAGAGGAACACAGGCAAGTGCCGCTGCAGGCGGGCAAAGCACTGGATCAAGATAGGAATATAGTATAAAGAGTGGTGAGGAGGCGATACAGCCAGTGTGACATTTTTTACTTTGAAGCAGGGAATGCATTAAGGCAAAAAATGGCTAGCCTTTACAACCACATTGATCTCATTGTTGAAGATATATATATATTTTGTATATCACGTCAAAACTCTTTTGTTTGACCTACAGGTGCCAGTAGACAGATATTGCAGAACATTCATCCCATCTGGACAGGATTTTCACATGCTATATAGACTAAAGTTTGTGCATACCTGAACATCATATTTATACATCACACCTACATGGCTGAAATGATGTAGACATCCATCTAAATTATTTATTCACTATCGTATACAGAATACAAAGACATTTTAGACACTTGTGCAATAGCAGCCCTGTGGCAACAGTTTGGGGAAGGCTCTTTCATCATGACTGTGCCCCTGTGTACAAAGCCAGGTCTATAAAGACATGATTTGACTAGAAGAACCTGAGTGCCCTTTAGTGAGCACTGACCTCAGCATTACCGAACACCTCAAGGATGACCTAGAATGCTGACAGTGAGCCAGGTCTTCCTATCCAACAGTAGTACCCACATTTACAAAGGGTCTTATATGGCTGAATGAGCACAGATTCCCACAGAAATGCTAAAATTGTATGGAAAGCCTTTATAGTAGTGTAGAGGAGATGTTTTTAACATTTTTAGGTTTTTGTTTTATTTATTTTATTAAACCTTAAAGTGGATGTAGATGTAAACCCTCTCCTATACCCAGTGAAGTGAACAGCCTCAGATGATACAGAGAAATTAAACATATCTCCTTATATAAGTTTTACATGTATATCTGCTATCTTCAGTTGTATATATCCTTTAGAAAGTGCAGATCTTGTTAGGATATTTTCTCTTCCTGGTTACCATTGCAGTGAAGCCTGGGCACACAGCCAAGACAGCCAAGATAGCGGATTGAGGAAAGGCATACATCCCCTCTCCTCGTAGGTAGAGACTCTCAGCTCTGGTTGGTTGTATAGTTCAGAGCGGTGCTAATCTATTTATAGCGTCCTCCCCAACACAAAACTCTGGCTGCTTTTATCATATCTGACGGAATACTTATCAGGCTGATAACAGAGGAATTAAGCAGGAGACAGCTACAGGACACAGGGCTTTGAAGAGATATAATAAAACACTGCAGATCTATGTGCCCAGTTCAAATTTCATGAATCTGGTTTACACCCACTTTAATTATTCTGTTTTTTTTTTTTACTTTGCTGAGCACTTCATACTTCACAGGTGAGATCAAACGCCAGTGGCAGCTGTGGGTTAATACCCATGGTTTTGGAATAAGCTGTTCAACAAGCACATACAGGTGTGATGGTCAGGTGTCCACAAATGTTTGACTAAATAGTGTATGTGTTTGGTCTTACCCAACGTCCATTGGCCAAGTCAGTTTGGAGCACTTACTCTCTCGTGTCCATAATAACAGACATTCAAATTCATCTGAAGCACACTTTTTTATTTCTACAGCTGATGCTGTCTGCAGTCTGTAGGTACCTTAGACTACTGTAAGCTTCCGTCAATCCTTGTATCAAATCTTATTATTTGAAATAATAAGACCTTAAGCTTTACTAAACATATTTCTAGAGGCAGATGGTGATTCCATTTCCAGTACAGTATATCAAGTCTATCTCGGAGAAACCCTGGCAGCATATTCTGAAAAGAAGTTCAATTACAGTGGCTCTCCAAAGTAATCAAAAGACAGCTTTCTAATCTTGTAACCAAGGACTGGAACATTTTAGACAATTAACACCTGCCGGGAAGGATTTTTATGAAGCCTCAGTCATCATCTGCAAATTGGAACTTATTTCAAGGAAAACAGCCAAATAGATGTGATACCACAGCCATGTCCAACATTCACAAGCCCGTGACACGTATCTTTGGAAAAACCAATACTGAAATATGCAAGCTGCCACTTCTGTCCCCTACTTTTGATAATGCCAGTTGCTTGGCTGATGCTGACTCAGTGCATTCAATACTTCTTGAATCAAAATCAGGAGTTCTGATTTCATTTATTCCTGTATCCAAGGACAGCCAGACATTAGACAGTTTAAAAAGAAAAAACGGGTATCATTTACAATATTGCTGTTATTTATAGTCCCGGTAAATAGGAAAGCAAAGCACACACACTTCATTTACTTACACATAGGAGAAATGTTTTCTGTTTTTCACAGCAGCTTTGGAAACATAGGGGTTGATTTACTAAAGCTGGAGAGTGGAAAAACCAGTGCAGCTGTGCATGCTAGCCAATCAGCTTCTAACCTCAGCTTGCCCAATACCCCTTTGACAATAAAACCTTGAAGCTGTGTTTCTGTGTGGAGCTGCACCAAATTTTGCACTTTCAAGCTTTAGTAAATCAACCCCATACTTTTTCCTGTGGACTGCTAGATGCATTCTAAACAGGTTTCACTGTAGAGACATTTCACCACTTCCCGTCCAGCATACATAATTGTACGTCCTGGACAAGAAGTGGTTATACCAGGATGGTATATATGCAGCTGCAGCCATGATCCTGGTATTAAATGTTTCAACCAGCAATTGGCTTTTTTGTAAAAGCAACTTGAGCCGCCCTACAGCCTGTCAGTCACTTTTACAGGGTTCAAAAGAGCCCCCCTCCTCCCACCGCTGTTCCTGGGCTCTCCCATACCACTTGGGAGCCTGGGACCGGCTGTGCACAGAAGAGAAGGAGGAACATCTATTCCTCCCTCTCCTCTGTGATGAATAAATCTGTAAGATAGGAGGATTTCATCACTTCCAGTTTGAGTTCTGTGTTTACCTAGCAAACCGATCTGTGTATGATTGGCTGCCTTGGAGAGCAGAGGGGGGATTACGGGTCTAATAGATCTCTGGTCTCGCAATAAAGAGTACCTGTCACTGCCCAAACTCTAAACTAGTAACCTGTGAAGGCTTTTAACGTGTCGTCTATGTAGATTTTTAGGTTAGTTTCAAGATTTTTGGGGGGTTCTAAGTAATTTTCTAGCAAGAAAATATTTTTTTTAACATATGTGTGACAAATGTGGTTAATGTGCTCCACTCCAAGGGTAATAAAGACAAGTGCAAATACACCAGAAGGACAGCATAATTTCACTTGTCAGAAAAATATCTGATGTTTATTAGATCTCATATATTTCTTGGCATGAACACAAACAGGTCCACATGAAAATGACTTTAGCAAGTATGGTAAAAAAACCAGCTGAGTAGCATCCCACTGTCATGGATATACGCATTCAATGCAGACATGTATTCAGTAATGCAAAACATCATTAATTAAGTGTTTGGCCTGGTGCCAGAACAAGCAGATAATTACATGTCCAAATTGTTCAGGGATCTTATTGTTTAATAATTGCACCCAATGAGAGGATTATACTGTTTATAGACACCGTGGCATACACACTAACTGCAGGAAGAGTGCATAAGGAAGATTACAGGGGGCAGAACAATGCCTTTTAAACTGTTTGCAGAATTCATGATTTCACAATTTGAAGATGATAATGATAATGAATTTTATGATTTCACAATATAATCATGAAGGAATTATGCCAGAGGGAAGATATTAGTTTTTTTTTGAAAGCTTGTACCTCAAAATATATTGACTTAGTCACATGAAAGGTATTGCCTACGTGTTTACTTTACCGCCAATTTCACAATATACAGGTATAATTCAAAAGAAGTCCCTAACCGCACAACTTTAATGAGTCCTGAGTTTACAGGATTTTCTATGTGTGTCCTGGATAGACCAAGGCTTGTCATAACTGAGCATATACTATAGTTATAGTGATTCAGAGACCTGACCTTGGTTTGTCTTAATTCTACAATGAGGTACAGTAGTCACTGTTTAAACCAAAGTTAACTTTTTTAGTTTTAGTAAAACTTGACTTAATCATGTAAAAAGTATCTCAATGGTCCACCCCTAAATGCACAAGCTACTCATCCCTATAAGGGATTCTATCCAGGGTCCTGGTCTGGGTGCCCTCAATGCCCCCCCTCCCTATTTCCCCCTCCCTTTTCATCTCTTTCTCTATCCTCTCCTAATATTCCTTCTCACCTCCAGATATGGAGGCCTCTTTACTTCTTTTTTTTGAACTTTGACTTTGGCCGGTGTCTCTTTAGCCACCCTACTTTCCTCCAGATAGTTACCTTTGCAACAATAGCTCAATGTTTTACATACTTAAAAACACTTGATATGTTTAAATGACTCAATTTATCAATGGCTATTGACATGTAACTATGTAATGGTTAGAACACTCTTGCTTCTTTAGACCCGCTAATATTTTACACACTCAAACTCTTGATGTTTAAATGATTCAATTTTATCAGTAACTATACCCTTGACATCTTACTTTTAATGGGTATATCACTCTGCTTCTTTATATTATTGTTAGTATTTTGGAATAGCTATATTTTGGAAAATTTCAATATAAATCTATTGAAGGTGAAAAAGTATATCAAGGAAGAACTGTTCGCAAGGCCTATAGAGACAATTATCTTCAGACATAAATTTATCATCAGACAATTTAGCCAGCTTTGGCAGCAATGCTGATGTCTATGGATAGCATCTGATCATTCTCAGGGGGACTAGTGATGGCAAGGTTAAGCATTAGCATGACTAATAAATACAAAGTCTGCCATAGATTTATTATGGTGAACCATGTCTTCAAAAGGCCCTTAGCGAACAATATCACATAGCTTGCATATTTTCCCATTTCCTGCATGAACAAAGACTTTATAAAATAGATTTTTTTCCACCACTACTTTACAGGTACAGTTATTGAGCCAGAGCCTGGGTGTGTTCTAGGAGACATAGCAGACAAAAATACATTGCCTGTGAACTCAGAGAACCTCTCCCTCCCTTCAGTCCGGTCCTCTCTGTACTGATTCCCCAGACACATGGAGGATATCCTGATAGGATGCTCGGAGCAGATGAGTCAGCAACGTGTAATGGCCACATTGGGGATTGCTAGACGAACACACAAAGTCCTCTGCATTTGGGAATAAAGGTTTCATTTATGGCATGCTTTACATAAAAGGAAAAGTAAATGATAATGATGCTTTGAACTGTTAAAAATAAGCACTGAAAAACAGAATTAATGATTTTTTTTATTGTTATGTTTAACATTGGCAAGCAGTGATAAATATCACAAATGAAATGACTTTGGCTAAACAGGTAAAGGGGAAAATGATCTTTTACAGAAATCAAAAAAATACATATCCATTAAGTTAAAGACAGGTTGTACCGAATATCACAGTAAGGAACTCCAGGCAATATAATAATAAACAAGTAAAGTGAAAACCTTTTTGGGTGTGCTCATACAATGACAGTTTTTTCTGCTATGCTCTAAGCATCATTAAAGATTATGTTTTGTATTGGTCAAATTTAACCTGCTTGATGACCACCCTATAGCAGTTTTACTGCTACAGAGCAGCAGCTGTGCGCAGGATCACATATATATATATATATATATATATATATATATTACTGGTATATATATATATACACGTCATCCTGCACTTCCGCCTGCAGGGGGCGCGTGTGCTGCCGGCTCGCTGCTTTTGCTGAGATTATTCACAGCAGAAGTCGATCTGCAGGTGCTGGGCACTCGATATCTGCCTTCCATCGATCGTCGGGCAGAGATTCAGAACGGAGCTCTGCCTATGTAAGGGACTCAACTCCATCTCCTCCTAGTAAACGTGTATATATATATATATATATATATATATATATATATATATATATATATATATATATATGCAGATGACCCTGCTGTCCTTTCTAAGATAAAGTGTTCCGAAGACCCTGATGTAACACCAGCTAGCTGCTTCCCTGTGCATTATTCTGAATATTCCAATACTGTAATATTTTGAAAAGTTTAACGTAGAACTGGCCTTAGGCCTCATTCTCACCATAGTGCAGAGATGTCAGTTTTTCTACATGAGTTCTGCAAGGGCACAAAAAAAAATGTTCTCTATGTGCCCTGTTCACACCACAACACTGGTATTACATGCAGATTTTTTTTTGCACATGAAAAAAACTGACATGACATCAACATGGTGTGAATAGGGCACATAACTGATGCACATGAAAACTGATGTGAAACGGATGTCAGTTTCCCCATCAGGTTTCATGCATGTATAGTGTAAATGAGCCCTTGAAGTGTTTCAAAAGGAAAGATTAAAAAACAAACAAAAAACAGGTTATACGACCAATAATATTAACAGCACTGTTGCAACTGCTTTTTAAGAATACCAAACAAGCTTTCATCAGTTATTAATGTTAACAAAGCCTCCTTTTATATTTCAATAAAATAACAAACATGTTTTGCTTACCTGCTCTGTGTAATGGTTTTGCACAAAGCAGCCCTGATCCTCTTCTTTTTGGGTCCCCAGCTGGCTTTCCTGGCACTTCCACCCTGCCAAAGGCCTTCAATAGCAAGTCTTTTGTTATGGGGGCACTCAAATAGGCTCAATCCTAGGCTGTGCTCTGTGTGTTCATTCACACATGGAGCGTGACTCGGGCATGCCCCCTGTTTCTTCTCATTGGCTCATGTGATCGACAGCAGCAGGAGCCAATGGAAAGAGAGAGATTCTGGAGAACAGCTGCACGCACATAGCTGAATCGAGATGGGGCTCAGGTAAGTATAAAGTGGGGCTGGGGAGCTCCACCCAGGATATTTTTTACCTAAATGCATGGAATGCATTAACCACTTGCCGACCGTCAACCGCAGGTTGACGGCGACAAGGTGGCTCTCCTGCGCAAATCGCCGTCATCTGACGGCGGCTGCCAGATCGCGCACTGTGAGCGCGCGCCGCTGGAGGCGCGCCTGCACGCTCACTGTGTCCGGGGAGGGCCAGGGAGCGGGTGCGGCGGACTCGATCTCCGCTGGCTACCCGCGATGCCCCCCCCCCTGGAGTGAAAGAACGGAGGTCCGTGTAAGTAAACATGGACCTCCGTTCTGTTAGAGGGGGAAGGGAGTGATCACAGCCTTCCTCTACATGGAAGCTGTGATCACTCCCCTCCCCCTGCCAGTCAAACACTAAGACAGTTAGAACACGCCCAGGGAACACAGTTAACCCTTAGAGCGCCCCCTGCAGGTTAACCCCTTCACTGCCAATGGCATTTACACAGTAATCAGTGCAATTTTATAGCACTGATCGCTGTATAAATGCCAATGGTCCCAAAAAAGTGTCAAAATGTTCCGACATGCCCATTGCAATATCGCAGTACTGCTAAAAATCGCAGATCGCCGCCATTACTACTAAAAGATAAAAAATAAATAAAAACCCCAGAAATGAATTCTCATCATCCCTAAACGCGGCAACTTTTGCGAAAACCAATCAATAAACACCGATTGCGATTTTTTTTATCACAAATATGAGGAAGAATATAAATCGGCCAAAACCGATGAAAAAAAATGTTTTTTTATATTTTTTTTTTAATTTGTATTTTAGCAAAAAGTAAGAAATTTGGGTTTTTTTGCAAAATTGTCGCTCTTCTTTTGTTTATAGCAGCGATCAGAAATGACGCAGCGGTGATCAAATACCACCAAAAGAAAGCTCTATTTGTGGGAAAAAAAGGACGCAAATTTTGTTTGGGTACAACGTCGCAGGACCGCGCAATTGTCAGTTAAAGCGACGCAGTGCAGAATCGCAAAAAGGGCTCTTGTCAGGAAGGGGGCAAATCCTTCCGGGGCTGAAGTGGTTAACGTGGTAGTAAACCCTCCTATCATTTTCAGCCAAGGAAGCTGCCATCTTGGCCTCTTTTTTTAATCAACAACTGCCATGATGCTGCACATGTGTTCAGCAATGACACCAGCCATTGGATGGTTTGACAGTTTGGTTTAGAGCACAACCAATGGGAGTGTTACATTTCCGGCACGAGACGATAATGTAACTGGTTTTTAAACTGTCAAATGGATGGGTTTACTACCGCTTTAAGGTAAAAAAAAACCTTTAGCCTGTAGAAGCACTTTAACATAAAGAGATTTTTTTCATGTAGTCAGGGCCGTCTTTAATATTGATTGGACCCTGGGCAAACATTTTCTAGGGCCCCTCCCCCCCATGCAATTTTGCTCTCCACCTGCTCTGAGACATACAATAAATAGCAACTAGACTCAAAATCAGTTCACAGAATCAGATCAGGCATTGATTGTGATTGGTTACCAGAGGTTACAGCATATCATTACTGCTCACTGATTGGTTGCTAGAGGTTACAGCACATCATTACTGCTCACAGATTGGTTGCTAGAGATTACAGCACATCACCTCCTCGCTGCCTGCACACCATGGACTGGGGAATGCAAAATTGCATTCCTGACACCACAAAAACGTGTTACCCTTTAGCAGATACACAGCAGTGCCATCAATTGTTAATGGCAACTTATGACATCTGCTGACATGTGCTGTGGCGCCGTGTGATTTTGAGAAAGGGTTAAGGACGTTTGTTGCACATTTCTAGCACATAGAACAGCCCATTGAAATGAATGGGTTGCCCTACATGTGACCTACATCATTATCCACCCTGTCAGTAGACCTTTGCTTCCTAAAACCCCTGCTAACATCTGCACCCCAAACCTCCCACATCCTCTCCACTACAACCCTCTCCCCTGCCTCCTCTGCTAATCTTTGCACCTTCCTTACCTCTATACATCCCCTCCTTGCTTACCTGTGCACCCCAAACTGTAAGTCCTTCTCTGCCTACCTCTAAATACCCCACACTACCCTCCCCCCCCGCCAGTTTGCTTACCATTGTAGAACAGGCTGATGTTAGGCTTAATGACCACAGTTGCAGGCAGGACTTTCAAGCATGCCCCTTTGTCTCCACAGTGGGCAGCATTCAGTATAGGTGATGGTGGATATGACCTCAGGGGGGCATGATATACATATGAATGCCAACTCAATTTACATATGAATGTTGCCGGCCTCCACTATTTACATATCAATGCCGCCGCTATTTACATATCAATGCCGGTTATTTACATGTATGGGTCTGCAGGTGAGTCATATGTACACAACAATAGGGCAGAGCCGGGTAACATTAGTAGCAACACTTAACACTTAGATATCGGGGCACAGCACAGGACTAAAATTTCAAGGGACAAGGGAATTTAAACCAGGATAGTTGTCAAGTATGAGGCAGCTGCTTTGGGCCCCACAATAATGATAGGGCCCAGGGCAGCTGCCCCTTTTGCCCTGCCTTAAAGACGTCCCTGCATGTAGTTCAACAACAATTTGGTTTAAAACACCTTTGTATACCTGATTTTATAGACAAAAAAGATGCTTAATTAACCAGTTCCTGACCGCTTTGCGTACATTTACTTCTGCAGAGTGGAAGCATCCCGCGAATTGCCGTCTATAAACAGCGGCTTACGCGTGTGCTGTAGAGCCGCACTCTGCAGGAGTGTGGCTGCGGCTCGGGCGGACTCAATCTCCGCCGACAAGCCGCGATTGTCTAGCAGAGAACTAAGAAGGGGAACCGCCAATGAAAACACAGCGCTTCCCCGCTCTGTCAGGCAGCGTGTGAGAGATCTACTGATCCCTGTCACTGGGATCAGTTAGAGCTCTTATGCCTCCGGCAGCCCAGCCCCCTCACAGTTAGAACACGCCTAGGGAACACAGTTAACTCCTACATCACCCCCTGCAGGTTAACCCCTTCACTGCCAATGACATTTATACAGTAATCAGTGAATGTTTAAATTTCTGATTGCTGTATAAATGTCATTAGTCCCAAAAAAAGTGTCCAAAATGTCCGCCCCAATATCAAAGTCCCAATAAAAATCGCAGGTCGCAGCCATTACTAGTAAAAAAAAAAATGCTGGAAATTGATTCTCATGGTTTGTAAACGTGGCAACTTTTGCGCAAACTAATCAATAAACGCTGCTTGCAATTTTTTTTCCAAAAATATGAGGAAGAATATAAATCGGCAAAAACCGATGAATAACTTTGTTTTTTTTTTTATTTGTTTTTTTTTTGATATGTATTTTAGCAAAAAGTAAGAAATGTTGTTTTTCTTTTGCAAAATTGTCACTCTTTTTTTGTTTATAGCGTTGATCAGAAGTGACGCATAGGTGATCAAATACCACCAAAAAAAGCTCTATTTGTGGAAAAAAAAGGGCGCAAATTTAGTTTGGGTACAATGTCGCACTACCGCACGATTGTCAGTTAAATCGCAAAAAGTGCTCTGGTCCTAACGTGGGAAATCCTTCTGGTCCTTAAGTGGTTAAAAAAGTAATCTGGAATGGTACAGAAGTAGCCACACAAAAAGCATGGAAAATGAATTTAATGCATGACTCACATGTGATTATCAGCAATTATGACGTGATTATTTGGTATAAAACAGAACAAGTATGCCATATTTTAATTACAGACATTATTATGTAGAATGTTGGCTATTAATATATTCCATATGTGACTAACTTAAAAATGTTAACATTAACTCCATATATTTATCTTACTGGGTGTAGAGCTTGGCAATCATCTTTAAAATTAATGTTGGGCAATAATTGAAGCAATTCATGTAGAGCAACTGCTAGTCAAAAATATATGAAATAAAGAATTGAATATGTGTACTATCAAGCTTAACACTTTTTATACTGTATAAAAGTGAGCAGACAGGGCCAGCAAAAGTGTTGCCCATAGCAGCCAGTTGACTCTTCTTTTTAGATTTCACAATCTAATTGGTCATCACTGGCAGCACATCCACAAGGGTTTTTATGCGTTAAAATAACATTTTCATGGAATTGTAAAAGTATTGAAAGGCTAGCAGAAAACTCAGAGAGCAGGGAGTACACTGACCAGGCTGATCAGATAGGGATATGTCGAGTTAAGCAGGAAACTAGATCTTTGGCACACCCTTGCACTGTGCTGTGATGGCCATTAATCTGTTTGCTGCAGACCTCCCGATGAATGATAATTGTGCAAGGCTAGAAGAAGAAAACCACACCCAAATGGAGACCCTAATTGTAAGAGCCCTTTAGAATTATTGATTTACAATAAGTACGGCATTTTACAGACTGAAGTGTTTATGACATATTTCACCAAGATTTATTAAGCCCATAGAACAAGACATCACTAGCTCACCAATACATGACTGCTGAGAAAACCGATGACAGCTTATTTTTATATTACACATACATTACTAGCAGAGATTTCAAAGCCAGTAAACAACTCAAAACGAATAGATATCTAATAATGACAGGATGATATTGTGTCACAGTCTCACGCTGCAAGGAAGTCAGTCTATACCGCAAGTTTTATTAGAGAGGTGATTAAGTGATTCATATGATGGTGCTTTTCTCCAATCTCGGAAATATGAACCAAACTCATCTATCTTTTGAACTAGTTTACTATAGACCTAAATATTGACAGGCGATCAAATAAGTAACGTGTACACGTTAGAAAATAGCAATAAAACGTGTATAGTCACCTCAGATAACTAAACCCCAGAATATGCATTTAATACATTGGAGCTTACCATTCTTTAGATGTAATGGTTGCATCAGTTTTCTTTTTCCAGGTTAAGAACATTTTGAGCAAGTACGGTAAAACCTTGAACTGAGTTTTTGTTCTGGAAATGTGCTTGCAATCCAAAGCACTTGTATATCAAAGCAAATTTCACCATCAGAAATAATGGAAACGCAGATGATTCGTTCCACAACCATTTATTCATGAGTCCTTCAGTCTATAGTCCATATAAAAATATTATAGCAGTGTGACTTCAAGGCCACGTCGAGGAAAGCCTGGGTAATCTTCCTGTAATGACGGATCCAAATCACATCAATTAAGGTGAGGATCCGACTTAGGGCCCATGCATACTAAAAAAAAGCTACTTTTACAGGCAATTGAGCTTTTATTTCAGCTTGAAGAAGCTTGTGCTTTTTTTGTGCTCTTGTGCATGTTTTAATTGAGCTTTTTTGAGCATAACCCTCCTTAAAGTCTATGGGCACAAGTCGGATAGAAGTCGCCTTGAAGTAGTACAGGAAACTTTTCTAAAGTCAGAGCAACTTCAGTAGTGCTAATTAAGACAGCTCTCATTGACTAAAATGGGATTTCACGTCACACAACTTAGAGTCTGAAGATTCAAGTCGGATCCCAAGCTATTCGTATTGCAAGACCTCGCTCGTTTATAAATTTATAAAAAAATTTGCTTGTCTTGTAAAACAGTGTTCCCCAACCCTGTCCTCAAGGCCCACCAACAGGTCATGTTTTCAGGATTTCCATTATTTTGCACAGGAGATTTGATCAGTTTCACTGCCTTAGTAATTACCACATCTGAGGGAAATCCTGAAAACATGACCTGTTGGTGGGCCTTGAGGACTGGGTTGGGGAACACTGTTGTAAAACACTCGCTGACCAAGTTACTCACAATCCAAGGTTTTACCATACAAAATACCAGTTGGTATTGTCCGAAATGCAGTGTCCTTGTCACTTCCTGTGAGCGGACTTCTTCTGTAAACTATTTATCCCCTCATCCCCCATGTAATGTAAAAGGACAAAGGCAAACACGTTTGAAGTCTAGCCTGGGTAACAACCTTGGTTCCCTCTATAGGTACAGTAGAGTAGTTAATGTAACTACCCTAGGGCAGGAAATGTGCCATTTGTAGGATTACCAGTGAAAAATAAGAAAACAGTGCCTGAATAAAGAAAATGAATGCATCCACTACATCTGAGGACTTTTAGGGTTCATTCACCCTAGAGCCGCTGGCAAAAACGTGTGCATCCATCTTGGAGCTGTGTACCGGCAGCCCATAGAAATTTATGCACATGCAGCACTGGAACAGACACAATTGCATGTGAAAGTTTGACACATGGGCAGGATGCACGGATCCGAATGCAGAGCCTCTGTCCATAAGCTTCAATATATTACACCTTTGTTTTTGAGTTTAGATGTGTTTTAATTTGCTGCCTAATACTTTATCTTTGTTGATTTTCTAAGGATCATTTTACAGCATTATTTATAATAGAACATTTTTAGTTTAGTGTCGCCAACCCTAAATTCATTATTTTTTTCTCTCATCCTGATGTTAAATAGTACTAATCTGCATTTTTATAAACAGATATAACTGACGTAACCATCAATTTTTTTTTCATTTTCCTAAACTTACAAGTTATTCAAGATATACCATCTATATTAAGTTCAATAAAATTAGTCCCATATGTTTTTTTTTTTTGCTAGATCCAATTCTTTAATTAGGATTTTGATTAGGACCTCAACTAAGGTCTGTACAAAGAAGCGTGTTTTTTTTTTATATTAACGTGTCCAATTAAATATCTAATTCTGTCATTACCTATTGGTTACTACTGACAGTAGCCTTTCCTTGCTTTGAGATCTTACGTATGAGTCCCATTCCCCTTAGATTATGTGTTGGTAAGCCTATGCTGCAACAATAAAAATTATATTTCTTATTATACAATAAAAGTCATTTTACTTGGGAGCCATTTTCTTGTTAGCTCTTAACCTGAACAAACATTGTGCTCTGATATTCACAGCAGGGAACGGCACATAAATACAACCGCAAGGTATATTAAATGTGAAGGGGTTGACATACTGTGTGCAGGCAGCGGCCTCCAATGATGAATCATTTTTAGACAGCTTTTATTTAAAGCATTAACCCTTTTCATCCATTTTTTCATTTCTACCGATCGCATTGGCAGAGACTTGACAATAGAAAGTGCAGGGTGTCCCAGAGGAGAGCCTAATGTGATCCTGAGTGTTCTAGACAGTTACAAATACATTTTACCTATGTGAACCAGCTAACCGGCATTCCTAGCACAACTCAGTAGTTCCATCATATCTACCTGTTCTCTGCACAAAAATGTTATGTTTGTATGTCTATGCATGTTCAATCCTTACAGGAAGCAATGGGTAAATTATGCTGCACATGAATGACTAGGTAATTGACAGGAGGCACACAGGAGGCTCCAATAATCCAAGAACAAATAGTCTTACTTGTCAGTTTTCATCATACATTAGCTGCTTTGGGCTTTCAGTCCACTGACTGCTGGCCCATATACATCTAATAATGGTAAAGCGAGAGGGAGCTGGCAGAATTCAGCATAGCGGGGAGAAGTACAAAATTGTTTTTGAATGACTATAAGGAACTGCCTGTTGAGGTAGCATGACCCCTACAGGTTTTCCAAAAGGGTGTCATAGGGCACATAAACACTAACATCTTCAATTATCTAAAGAGGCCCTGTCACCAACCATTTAATTCAACAAAAACCTTCCCGTAAGATTATATGTGCATTAAACATATTTTATACATGTTATTGGCCTGTAAAACACCCCTTGTGTAGATATCCAAAAGCCCTGAGTCTGCTAGGCACCACCATCTTAGATGTGATATCAACAGTCCCCGCAGATTCACTCCAAGGACACCCTATAGCAGAGATATGTAATTAGCGGACTTCTAGCTGATGCAGAACTACAAGTCCCATGAGGCATAGCAAGACTCTGACAGCCACAAGCATGACACCCAGAGGCAGAGGCATGAGTTTTGCAACAGCTGGAGGTATGCTAATTGCATATCCCTGCCCTTCTCCTTAAGGCTCCTTTCACACTGAGGCGTTTTACAGGCACTATTTAGCTAAAAATAGCATCTGTAAAGCGCCTCAAAAATCCCCCCCAATCCACCCCAATGTGAAAGCCCTGAGTGCTTTCACACTGGGGCGGTGTGCTTGCAGGACATTACCAAAAGTCCTGCAAGCAGCATCTTTGGGGCGGTGAGGGGGAGCGGTGTATATACCGCTCCTACACCGCCCCTGCCCATTGAAATGAATGGCAAGCGCTTCGCTTGGTAGCACTGAGCGCTGGCACTTTTAATCCTGTTTTAACCCCTTGTGGGGGGTTAAAAGCGCAGCGCTCCTGCCCGCATAGCGGAGCCCTATCGCTGGTGAAACTCCGCTAAAACTAGCAGGGTTTTACCGCGCCTGCGGCTGCCGCTTCAGTGTGAAAGTAGCCTTACTCCTCCCTTGGCAGCTACATAAATGATCATATAGGGAGGTGATGGGCTGGGAGGAGGAGTTTGGCCATCATAGACAGTAATCAGACAATTGTAGAAGAGGAGAGGGCTATGATGTGCAGGGGAACTGACTAGGCAATTTTACTAACATACTTAAAGACACATCTCCAGTGAAGAAAAATAAATTATGGAAAAGAAAAACACTGCAAGTAAGCACAAAAAAAAAAAAATACTTGATTATTCTATGCTTAAAGACATATGAAAACATGGCTGTGTCTGGCTTTAATGTTTAAAAATAATGGACTCAATTTACTAAAGAAGCATTGGCTGTTGAACTTTCAATTTGTCAGGGAATTTTCACTTTAATTTCCATCATCTAAACATGTGTAACCAAAAATCCTGTTTGGGGGTATTCTTTGTAAAATATTTTTCTTTACCACATTCACTAAGATAAGTGAGAATTTCCTTGCAAAGTGAAAATTCACCTTGCAAAGTAAACATACTTCATGAGCTTCACGCACTGTGCAAAATAAATGTACTCCGTGAGCTTCATGCACCACATATTGCTGTGGGGGCTGACAGGAGGAACCACAGTGTTCAGCAGGGGGGGCACTGCTATCCAACACACCCAGAAGTGCCAACGAGCAGCAGAACTTATGAAGACAGAGAAATTTCAGCATACCACCTACTGGAAAGTAACTAATGATTACCTTCTTCTACAGCAGGGGTCTTCAAACTATGGCCCTCCAGTTGTTCGGGAACTATAATTCCCATCATGCCTAGTCATGTCTGTGAATGTCAGTTTTATAATGCCTCATGGGAGGTGTAGTTTCACAACAGCTGGAGGGCCATAGTTTGAAGATCCCTGTTCTACAGGGTACTGTCAGTTTTACTTTCAGTGAGGAAGTGGCAAGGTCACTAAGGCCTCATACACACTGGCGTTTTTACAGCCGCGTTTTTGAGCTGTTTTTACAGCTTAAAAACGCCTCTCCATGTTATTCAATGACCTCATACACATGCTGACGTTTTTGAGCTGTAAGTGGCATAAGCGTTTTTAAGCTGTAAAAAAAACCCCACGACCAGCACATTCGGAAGCTGCAGCGCTAGAGCTGTTTTGACGCTAAGCCAGCAAAACGCTCAAAAAGGTGGCTTAACATTGTATACACAGTTTTAAGCCTCGTCAGGCATTTCTCTGCCTCTATTCAAAATCAATGGTTCCCTATGGGAGCCCATTGATTTTGAATAGAAGTCACACCAGAAGTTGGATCACGATGATGCGACTTGCGATGCGACTTGTGTGCTGAAGATCTTGAAGGGGAACCCCCGCGCAAAAAATGATAAAAGAAATTGCGTGGGGTACCCCCCGCAAGAGGTACCAGACCTTTTGGTCTGGTATGGATTTTAAGGGGTAAGTGGGGACAAGCAAGCACCCCCCCCTTCTGGACCATACCAGGCCACATGCCCTCAACATGCCCTCAACATGGGGGCATGGGGGGGGGGGTGGGTGCTTTGGGGCAGGGGCCACATCCCGGCAACCCTGGCCATTGGTTGTCGGGGTCTGCAGGTGGGGGCTTATTGGCAGATTCTAGCCCCCCCGCCCTATGTGAATGAGTATGGGGTATATCGTACCCCTACCAATTCACCTAAAAAAAGTATAAAAAACACTACACAGCTTATTAAAATATTCTATTAAATCAGCTCCGGCATCTTCTATCCTCTCTGGCTCTTCTCCCTCTCCGGCGCCTTCTATCTTCTGCTCTTTTGCGGGGCCTTCTTTCTTCTGAGGGTTCTTCTATCTTCTGTTCAGTCTTCTGTCTTCTGCTCTTTTGATGCTCTCTTCTCCCTCTGCTCTTCTTCCCATGTTGACATGACACAATCTCCCACATGAATGGTGCTCTGCAGTGACTTATATTGGCATGGGGCGTGGCCACTTGCTGACATCATCTGGAAGCCCCATCCCCTTATGACGTCACATCCCCGCCCCTTACAACATCAGTGGATGGCCCG
Organism: Glandirana rugosa; assembly: GCA_018402905.1. Classification (NCBI taxonomy): domain Eukaryota; kingdom Metazoa; phylum Chordata; class Amphibia; order Anura; family Ranidae; genus Glandirana; species Glandirana rugosa. Next base: position 354,774 of record BLSH010361799.1, read on the forward strand.
CCCCATGCCAGGGGGCCAGGATCTGGGGGCCCCTTGTTAAAGGGGGATTCCAGATTACGATAAGCCCCCACCTGCAGACCCAGACAACCAACGGCCAGGGTTGTCGGAAAGAGGCCCTTGTCCTCATCAACATGGGGACAAGGTGCTTTGGGGTGGTGCACATGCCCCCCCCCCATGTTGAGGGCATGTGGCCTGGGATGGTCGAGGAGAGAGGGCGCTCGCTTGTCCTCGCCCCCTTTCCTTGCCTGCCAGGCTGCGTGCTCGGATAAGGGTCTGATATAGATTTTGGGGGGGGACCCTACGCCTTTTTTTGGCGTAAAATCCATACCAGACCGAAGGATCTGGTACCTCTTGGGGGGGAACCCTACGCAAATGTTTTTTTCATTTTTTGCGCAGGGGGGGTTTTCCTTCAAGATCCTCAGCACACAAGTCACATCACACCGATTCCTGGTGCGACTTCTATTCAAATCAATGGGCTCTCATAGGCAACCACTGATTTTGAATAGAGGCAGAGAAATGCCGCTGAATGCTAAAGCTGAAAAACGCACATTAACGCCAATGCAAAACGCTGGTAAAATCGCAGTTTTAACACCGCTTTTTTTTTCTGGTGTCGGTACCGACGTTTAAGCTCATTTTTTTTTAAACGCCCGTGTGTATGAGGCCTAAGGGTTGATTTTACGGATTAGGTATAGAGATATCAGCCACTCTGGCTAATATTAACATCAACTAATATTTGCCTTCAGAGACTACTTTTTAGATGTAAATACACATGAATGAGAATTTAAAAGGGGACATTATTGGTTTTACGTAAATGGTATTCTGTTTTACTTTTCCATGCTCAAGAAACGAAGTGCTGCAATGCATAGGTTTGAATGGGCCCTATGCATTTTTAACTGTTATTTTTGGATTGGATTTATATAAAATCATTGTTTTACAAATACAATGTAATACATGCAGTGGGTGCCCCGCTATTTCTGCGGCTTTTAATAACTGGCCGCTGTAAATATAAGGCTCTCCTAGAAGGGACAAATGCACCTGTCAGCCCCTGCAGGGGAATTTCTTCCCTTTCTTTTTGTTTCACAGACTGAACTGAACACACAGAAGGATCAAGTTACAAGTGGCACTCCTGTGTTTCTCTGTGCATGAGGGAGAAAGCCAATAGAAAGAACAGTTACAGGAATCAATCAGAGGGACTTTAACCAGCTGCAGGAAAAGCTGCAAGGCATTCTGGAATATGAAGTCCCTTTACCAGACGTCCCCATAGCCTTCCTTAAAGTGGTTGTAAAGCCGCCCCCTACCCACCAGAAAAAAAAACAAAACCTGCAAAGCAAAGGCATAATGAGCTAGTATGCAGCGCATACTAGCTCATTATAAACACTTACCTTGGAACGAAGCTGTTGCAGCGGCCTGGGCACACCGCTGTGGCCGGCTACGTCGTTCTTCCGGGTCTGCGGCTCCGTCCAATCACAGCGTGGGCTCCAGCGCTGTGATTGGCGGAGCTGTGTTGACGTCACTCCAGCGCATGGGAGCTGTCATTTACGGCACGAATACAAAAGAAATGGCACCCTGGGCTACCCCGGGTGCTGATTCTTCAGTGCGCATGTGCCGATGACGTCGGCACATGCAGTACAGGGGAAATCTCCTAAACCGTACAGGACCTACAGGTAAGCCTTATTGTAGGCTTACCTGTAGTTTAAAGTGGTTGTCATGACTTGACAACCACTTTAACCACTTCAGATCCGCGCTATAGCCAAAGTACGGCTCCAGCGCGGATCTGAAATGCCCGGAGGACGTCCATGGACGTCCTCCACTGCGCATGCTCCTGCGTGCCCCCTGGAGGCAGCGGCGGCGCGCGCGCGCCGCACGCTGCGCGAGCGTGCCCGTGGGTCGGGCGGACTCGATGTCCGCCCGAGACCCGCCGATCACCTTTAGGAGCCTCAGAACGGGGAACCGCCGTTGTAAACACGGCGGTTCCCCGTTCTGTGACAGGGGACATAGCAGATCTACTGATCCCTGTCACTGGGATCAGTTAGATCTGTTATGTCCCGGCCAGCCCTGCCCCCCCACAGTTAGAACACAGCCAGGGAACATATTTAACCCCTTCACTGCCCCCTGCTGGTTAACCCCTTCAATGCTAATGACATTTATACAGTAATCAGTGGACATTTAAATTTCTGATCGCTGTATAAATGTCATTGGTCCCAAAAATGTGTAAAAAATGTCCGACATTTCCGCCCCAATATCGCAGTCCCGATAAAAATCGCAGATCGCCGCCATTA
>BLSH010361799.1:357062-369368 GCA_018402905.1 Glandirana rugosa
TATTGTAATACAAAATCGGTTGAAAGTACCGTAGCCGGAAAGGGGGAAAAAAACGTATATAATTGGGGAAGGAATGGCCCGTGAATTTGGGGGGAGGACGGGTCTGGTTAAAAACCGAAAGTCGCGACAGCGTAAAAGATGAATAATTTTTTTAATGGATTTGTACTTTAGCAAAAAGTAAAAAATATTGTTCTTTTTTGCAAAATTGACACTCATTTTTTGTTTATAGCGGCGATCAGAAATGACACAGAGGGGATCAAATACCACCAAAAGAAAGCTCTATTTGTGGGAAAAAAAGGACGCAAATTTTATTTGGGTACAATGTCGCACGACCGCGCAATTGTCATTCAAAATGCGACAGCGCTGAAAGCCAAAAATTGGTCTGGGCAGGAGGGGGGTTTAAGTGCCCGGTAAGGAAGGGGTTAATATATGCAAAAAAAGGGGGAAAGGCCGATGCCATGAAAGTTGGCTAAAACATAATGTTATTATTGCAGGTGAACAGCAGTCAAAAAAACCAATGTGTTATGGTGCCATGATTAAGGCCTGATGGCCGAAAAGGGTTGGCTTTTTTGACTGCTGTTCACCTGCAATAATAAAATGATGTTTTAGTCAACTTTCATGGCACCAGCCTTTCTCCATTTTTTTGCATGGTTTGTACATGGAGTTTTACAGAGATTTCCCAGGCTGAGTGCTGTGTTCTTGAGGCTCACCGAGCATTACACAGGAGGTAGCAGCTCGGATGTACCTTTTCCACTTCCTTTATCTGATTGAAACCTTGTAATGAGACTTCTGATAAAAGATGAGTCATTGTTGAGAGGACCTATTTGAATTCTGTAAAGAATGGGCTTCTTTCAACATATTTAAAGCATTTGTTAACCTAACAAATAAATGGATCCTGTCCCTTTAAAGCATGAAATACAGCACAGTGCTTGTGCTGTGTAATTTGGCCTGGCTGATCCTGCCAGTTTCTACCCTCCCCTCTGTAAACTGACAACGGTATATCATGGCTGCTAAGCCCTGACACCGCGGTCAGTTTACATGCCTCCATCAGCCGCAGCCCTGCTCTCTGCTCTCCCTGTGTCCTCCCCCCCTCCCCTCCCTGCCTGTGAGCTCATACCAGGCCCCCCCCCCCTTCCTGCTGATGGAATAACATTTACATTACCATACTATCCTCTCTGTCTCTTAATCCTGTGTCCCCCTGTTTGTGTGATTGATAAAAAAAGCAGATTATACGTGATTTCAGAGCAGTGCTCAGCGCTCACGTGACCGACCAGCTCTCTCCTCCTCCCTTCCCGGCTGACATCAACAGGGAATCTCAGTCCCGCCCGCTGCAGCTGGCAAACGGGGAAAGGAGAGAGTCAGCCGGTCACGTGATCACCGAGTGCCGCTTTGAAATGAGGTATAATCTGCTTTTTTTTTTTAATAAATCACACACACAGGGGGACACAGAATTAGACAGAGAGGATAGTATGGTAATTGTCAGAGTGGCTTAACAACCCCTACAACCCCTTTATGAAAGGTACATAGCTAACATGTGAAAAAGAGACTAGAGCTCCACCTACTGTCTCAAGTTGAAAAAAATAGCTTATAAATATGCAATATTTCATATTTATGTGATTAAAAACATAATTTTTATAACTTTTTTTTAGTCTCAACCTAAATAAATAAAGACGGAAAACCAATATTTCTATTCCCAAAGTCATACTACATAATACATATTATTTCTTGCCAAGTCTCTGCAATCAGACATTAATTAGAGATCAGTCCTTATTGACACATGCTTTGAAAATGTGTTATTGCAGCTTAAAGACAATGAGGCTTATGTCATGTTCTGTACATTTTGGTATTTAAGTAATAGCTTGTTGATGGAGAAGAGAAAAATGTAAGCAGATGTCTTTCATTGGCAAGAAAACATTGAATCTAGCCAACCAGACCAAACTCCATTGCATTCTAAGAATATATTTAATGATGAGAGCTGCTATAAATCACTTGTGTATTATTCTTGCAGCTCATAGATGTATATGACATGTTGCCTAGAGTGTTTGTATTGTACTCTGCCTCATATCAACCTGAACCATGTATAATACAAAATTGTCTGTGACGACTGTGATGGAAGAATCTCAAGAGTCCCCGTAGCGCTATTGCTTTAAAAGAAGTCACTAAGAAGGAATTCCTTACTGTAGAAATGGTTGCTGTGGGATGACATTGCTTAAGCTGGATACACACTATACAATGTTCTGTAGATTTTTTTTTCCTTTAGATTTACCAAAATCATATAATATGAGGTCAAACCTTAAGGGTTTAAATTTGTATGCAATCAGGCAGGCCCTTGCACTACATGGTTTTGGTAAATCTAAAGGAAACCAAACAACAAAAGTTGTATAGTGTGTATGGGGTCTAAAAGGGGTTTGTTATGCTGATTTTGGAGCAAACACTTTGTAATGTTTTGCATACATTTTCACGTTGCACAAAATGAACAAAAATGACACAAGATTATGTGCGGTGACACACTAACATTTATTCATATGGGTCCCAGTAAGGTGTGAGAAGCTGCAGACAAAAATAATACAGGAACTTTTTTCAAAATCCTGCACCACAGCACAATCATCCAGTGTTTATTTTTGGCTGTGCCTAAATTTACTCACAGTAAAAGTACTCTACCACAGGAAAAGGCACAAATGTGAATGGGCCCTAAAAGATAGCAATAAAGAAACTCTTGGATGACTCATATGAACACCATCTTTCTAACTAATCATCTTCTAGTCCAGTGGTCTCTAAACTGAGGCCCTATGGCCAGATGTGGCTCTTTGCTTGCTTCTATCTGGCCCTTGGGGCACTATTCCATTCACAACTGACATTAGCGATGAGGCACTAGTCCTCCCACTGACACCAAGGATGGGGAGCTATTCCTCCCACTGATATCAACAATAGGGTAATATTCCTTCCATTAAAACCATTGATGGGGCATTGTTTCCACTGACGCTTGGCCATTTTCTACTCCCACTGGCCACAGTCTGGACCTCCTAAAGGCTGAAGGACGGTAAACTGGTCCTTTGTTTAAAAAGTTTGGAGACCCCTGTTCTAGTCTAAACACAATCATTGCACCAAATGGTAGACTGAAAATTAAAATCTCATCTAAATGTAAACCAGACTGCACAACCTGTTTTGTATATAGACACCACTTCCTAAGTTGGCCTTCATCTGGGGCAAACCTATAAAGCTAATAACCATGCTGAGTTCACCTGAAGTCTTTATTAATAAAGTTATAATGAAGTGATTTCCATTGGAGTAGATATATTGCACATTCTTAAAGCAAGCCAGAGGGCTTCAGCAGTGTATTGAATTTGCATTAGGAAGGTACTGCATGCTTCTTCCGATACCAGCACCATGCTCAGTTAATTTCCCTGAGAGAAACAGGAAAACCAAAAGCCAGATATTAGAGATGTTTTCTTCAGTTTGCTGCTCAGCCCTTCCTGCACTGTTGCCTTTCTATTAGTCTGCGAGGCAGCCCACCACGCATTCTGCCAAGTAGGTAGGCAAAGGGAATAGGAAGGAGTGGGCCACAGCAAGAGAGGAGCCTGTGTTTTCATCCTAATGCTGGTTCAAACCCCTCCTGGAGCTCACAGGTATCATGCTGTCAGAAAAGGTAATACAGGGTATTAGCAATTTGCAAATATCTTGCTCTCACCACTGGATATATGTCAAACCCCTTTGCTCTTTACATCCTGTTTTGTTCTATCTTGTATAAACGCTAATTATTTTGTTCAGTAAGACCAAGAAATAAATGAAATGGTACAAAAGAGCTAATACAGTCGATAATATGCTTTTAAAATCTCAGGCCTTCTTTTAAATTACCATGCATGTAATTTAAATGCAGATCAATATCCTATTTTAGAAAAGACCTGTTATGCTTTCAAATAGCCACCATGCTTCCACAAATAAATGATGAAAATTCATTTTTAGGACTTCATACAAAGGGGTACTACTGCACATGATATGGTTTATGGATTCTAAGTATAAGGCCTCATGCACACAGGACGTTAATAAAATGTTCTAAAAACGTCAGTAGCTTTGTGAGTTTTTCAGCATTTCGCACTAGCGTTTTTGAGCATTTCTGAGCAGTAGCATTTTTTTTTCAATGGACCAAAAAAGTGACGAGCAGTGTTTTTAAGCAGTAGCGTTTTTGAGTGTTTTTTTGTTTTTCTCCTCAATGGATCTAAAACGCCAAAAAACGTTGGTGAGCGGCGTTTTTGCATGTTTTTGAGCGTTTGAGTGTTTTTATAGCTGAAAAACGTCTCTCAGAACCCACTAGTCTTGGGTTTTTTTACAGCTCAAAAACGCCCCAGCTAAAAACAGTTGATAACAGCCTATGTGTGCATGAACACATAAGATAACATGATGGGGAGTTTATTGATTGTAGAAAAAATGTCTGAAGCTAAAAACAGCAGCTGTAAAAATGCCCAAAAAGTCCTGTGTGCACGAGGCCTTAGTCCAAGTGGAAAAAAAACATTTTTATTTTAGATGTGTACACATATTGTATATCCTGCAGGTTGTGTTTTCCTTTTCCCTTATTTTTTACTATGATATCTCTTACTATAATACAAGAATAGATCTGGACATAGACTGCAAACATTTTTGGAAAGGTTCAGTATAGATTTAAAAATGATCCTTATAGAAATGACCGTAAATGACTGATCACAATTAATATATTTTGAGATCATTTCACAATACAGCTAATTTTCTGGGGCAGTTGGCTGTTCTTTCCAATTATCAGCACTTTGTACAAGGGATAGAATTTCAATTTTAACTGCTCTATATGCTAAACAATTATTTCCACTCATAATATTTCTTTAAAATGATCATCTGCTATTGCAAAATGATATCTCTCATTTTATTTGCCTCACAGATTACTTTTATACAAAGAAAGGTGTTTTGTTGTTCACTTTTATTAAAAGGTCTTGAAAATTCATCAAATCGTTATGACTAAATATTCTTAATTACTTTAATATTCATCAAACTTTCATTGAATCTCCTCAAAACTTGCTTTAGCCATCCGTAAGACTGTGCGAAGGATTAAGGGATGAAGTAGCCTATAACTAATTGACCCCTTTTAAACTGTATTTCCACTTTTGAAGCCTAACTGGGATAATATCTACTTTATATTTATTATACGTTCTCATTCCCACAACAAACCTTAAAAAATATGTAAAAATCACAGCTTACCTTTTTTTAGATGCTCTTTTCTGGAAACTCCAGCAATGTAAAATTCTACATAGTTCTCTTTGTTTATGAGGCTGGCTGTACCATGCTGACATATCTCATAAATGTAAGCTAGATTTGAGCACTGTCTGTGCTAACAAAGGGGTTAAAGGTTAAATAGCTGGGCTTCCTGCATTTAAACATAAATGAGAAGAAACTCAACCTGTCTTTAGATCAGATTTACTCTGACATTGTTCAGAAATCTTTGAAATCAGCCATGACGCCTTATCCCTAGAAACATCTAAAAGGAAAGAAATATACTTCTAAAAAATTTTTAAGGTATGCTGTAGGTATGCTGCAAATGAGGGACAGTTGGGAGGTATGGGAACAGTGTCTTGGATGAAAGACAAGGTAAGGTAAAGGTTAGCTGTGATTGGTCCTTTACCAAAATCTGTGATCAGCTGTGTCAGAAGGACACAGCGATCACAGAGTGCGCCGGATGCACACTGTTGGGGGCATGCAGAAGTGTGGTTCTGAGAGGATGTCCATGGACGCCCTACCTGAACTTGACGACTGCGCTGTAGATATCTTTTGGCTATAGCGTGGTCGGAAAGAGGTTAATCAATCACATTCTTGTTTATTTAGAATCTTACAGGACCCATGAGAAACCATTTACAAATATTCTATTCAATTATCCTGCCAAAAAATCTAAATTTATTTAATTTGCTTTCTCTATTTGAAAAGAATCAAGTCAAAGAGAAAAGAATAACTAAAGAAAAAAAGATAAAAGTATAGCAACATTTTTTGACAGTATTCCCTTTCCACAGCAATTGCCCCAGCAGTGCTTAATGCTAGAGGTGACACATTATTACTGTTTTGTCTTCACAGAACATGCTTCTTAGACAGATTATCCCAGGGGGAATGTGTAACTAAGAGCAGCATTTCCACATATTTTAACACAAATGAAACTGAATTTGTTGCAGAGCCCACAACATCGGGCAATAGACAAAGATATGAACATATTAATTGTAAAGCTGCTATCAGGCTTTCTTGGTATTTATTTGGAGTATCAGTGAAAGGGGACCAAGTGTATTATTTCTGTAACAGAGAAGTAGAGCAGCAGTTCACCATTGGAAGAGCCAAAGCACCATCTGCAACTTCTGTTTAGTCTTCCCAATCTGTTTTTGTAAAATCATCTGAATCTAAGGAAAAAAGGAATGTTAAATCCCAAGTTTGGCCCTCTTTTGCTCATACTGGCAAAGCCACATCACACTGTTTGCTCAGTCTTTTGGGCTTATATAAAAAAAAAAATGATGCAATTGCCATAGCAATTCAAATGCAGTATCACATAGCTACTAAAGGAGTGCAAAACTCATTGGGTATATTATTGTTCCTTACAATCTGTGTACTCATATTCACTATTATAACTTGCAAAAACCATGATCAGAGAGAAAACAGGTGTCACTCTTACCTTTGGAGTGGAAGGTGCATATGGGAAGCTGAGCAGGGTGAGTAGCAAGGGAATCAACCAACATTTGCCAATAATTCTTAAACCACTAATGGAGTTTTCAGGTAAGGAAAGTGGCACTTAATAGGGAATTCCTCTTTAATGAGACAAGAGCTTTGTGTAATAGCAAGAGTCAGAGGAGAATAATCCGCTATAACAGCCATGACATCAGGACTAAGAACACAATGTAAAATCTTCAATTTTCAACCATTTGAAAGTGTGTATGTTTTATAAAATTCTGTAATTGGCATAATAGATCATTTAAATACAGAAAAACAATGTGTGCTTAGTGCAAGAGAAGTAATGCAGCAACCTATATTCTGGGCACAAGGGGTCTTCCTTGAAGACGTCTGTTGCACCAGACGAAATGCATGTAGTATGAGGCCAGTGGCATATGATGTTGCACACCTGCTGTTGGTCCCTGGTGTGGTGCATTTTGCCTGTGTAACTCTGCTCTGTATATCTGCTTTTAATAAATCATGTGGTTTTCACATGCTACTCTATGGTCCTTTGTTCTTTCTCCTATCCATTAGGTGCTTCTTTTGGATAACCAGTGAAGGACCCTGGAGGTGGTGGAGTCAGCGATTCCTAGAGTGGTGACATCCCAATTGGATGATTTTGGCGTTGTTGATCTCTTGTCATTTGGAGATCATTACCATTTGGTAAGGGAACTGGCACACTTGTCTGTGAGTTGGTTTGGGATTCCTACACATGGATTTGTATCATTTAAAGAATCTGCATTTGGACTTTTATATATTTTTCTTTGAAGTTTACCCATTTTGTTATGCACAAATGTATTATGTGATTGTTCTTTCACCATTTATGTGATCCACATTGTTTTTTTAAGGTTTAATATGAATTGTATTTTTTCCACACATATAACTTTGTATTGATCACTACAGAAATATTGGTTTTGGATACCCATTAGATTATAATAGATCATTTACAAATGAATTTTACCTGTCTGTAGCAGACCAGCACCGCTATCCTTCACTCCAAAGTGTTGCTGAATGTCCAGTAGAACACCTGTGAAATAGAGACGCAATAGGTCAATCTAATATTCTTATTTACACGATGCGCCTGTAACAGACAGACATGGTGCGCTTTATGTGCACCTTACTTACAATAATGAAATATTACTGTACAGTTCATGTATTTATTTCTCTTGAGTAACCCAATTTACCCCGTGCACATTTAAAAATAAAATGGAATTTATCCTCAGAACTAAGAAATCCACACAAAACTCACAATATTCAGAAAATATTGGAAGAAATAATAGGAATAAAAGGAAAAGTCAAGTACTGAAGTAGGGAGAAGAAACAGATAAAGTATGTCCATGCCCTGCATTGCCTAATGCATCCGCTCTCCAGGACACAAGCTCAATTGCTTTGTACACACTTGCACATTTAGGTCAATAAAGAGTACCAAGGAAATTAGTTTTGCTTTCTTTGTATGCGGTTTTGTGTCTGTAGCCAGGAAAGGTCTGCGGCACCGTGCTGTAAATGCATCTCCCTATTCTTTTATACTGTAGCATTATGTAGGCATCCTATTATAAGAGCACTGACTGAAGATTACAAAAGTACAAAGATTGATTTTAATAGATTCTTTAATAGCACTACCTTTCCATTAGCTATATAACTTACTTCATGCAGCGGATGTATTTTTAAATAGCGACAAGGCTATGTTACTGGCATCACTATACTGTAGAATATTTACTTCTACAGAAAGTACTGATAGTTTCTTCCTAATTCAATGTTTTCTTAGAAATAGCAAATACTAGGTTTACCTTAGATATTGGGCTGTTCCCTATCTGTGTCAAACTTTTCAGAATGACCCTTCCTGCTATTCTTATCACGTGTCATGTGACAGTTTTACAAACCATAAGGAAAACATGATAAGGAAAAATGCTCGGAGTTGGCACTTTAGGTACCCACAGAATGCATATTTATTTATTGATTTTGCACAATAAATAATAAAACACTCCCAATCCTCTGATGGGGTTTTAGTCCTAGTGTTGTAGAGATTTTGTGCCTGAGGTTGTATATAATGGAGCAGAAGTAAATAAACCTGGCCATAGATGCATCATTTTTGTTCTTCATCAGCAGGTGGGCAAGCATATTCCCCCCATCTAACTCGCTTATGTGGATGGGGGAATCTGTTTTTTTTTTTAATCAGCCCATATGTATTCTGACAGCAGGGACTTAGCTGTCAGAATACATTAATCAGTATTGCAGCAGATTGCCTGCTATGCTGATTGAGTGAAAAATTTAAAATATCCCAATGTTCCCATTCGAGGGAAGCTGATCATTAGGTCGACTTCTCTCTTGCGGGAAAGGCCATAGATGGATCAAAAAATGCTGAACCTGGATGATTTTCAATCCATCTATGGAAAATGTAAGCACCTGGGTGTAAGGGTTCTAGCTTAGACTATGTTGAAGTGCTAAGGATGGTAGGTTATCCTTTAACCAAATTCTAGTAGCATAAGCAAAGAAAAGCTTTTTAACATTTGTTTTTTTAATTTAAAGTGAACTTGTCCCTTAATCATATTCTGGTAGTATAAAATAAGAATAGCTTCTAGCATTGAGTTGTTAAGAAGCTTTTGCTTGATTTTAACACAAAAACAACCGTCAATTCCATTCAAAGGTCCACTTGAAACCTTGTTTGTTATTTGACACAGAGCCGGAAAAGATGAAATCATCCATTGAAGCTCTTATACTCTTAGAATTTCCCACATTTTCTTAGAAAAGTGTGTATAGATTACTGTACCTAGCAACTACCAGCAACGTAGGCTTAGCATTGACTCCCATGAGATATACAGGTGTTCACACACAAGGAGGGGCTGCCTGCACAAGATAAAAGATGATGAAACCAATACTACATATAGGCAGGGCAGTATCATCCTTTTCTATGCATGTTGTCCCTTTATGTTTGCATGTACCCATAATGAGAAGGTTTTCAGTTGGTCAGGTAACAATGTCATAGTCATAGCTCCTTTGACTGAGCACCATTTGATCTTTACTGTGCTTTGTTTTATATTGTAGGAACCCATTTTAGATTGTGAGTCATACTAATTCTATTTAGTCTCTAGAGGAGAATAACCTGCCTGAAGTGTGTGATGGTATCATTCAAGGTCTACTTCTCAGCCTGTAAAATTGTATTTTAAGAAATCAGATGATCGTGACTGTAGATGGCTATTTCTGTGTCACCGTATACAAGACACCCCTTTTAAAACTTGTGCGTGCTGTATATGTTTGTTTTATACATTCTCAAGTCCTGGAAACCAGGCTTTATAATTTATTTAAATACAATTCAAACAGGAGGTATAAAGGGTAGCACAACATTAATTCAAGACCCCATAGGTTGCGGACTAGGCCATAAATGTATGTATAATGTCCGATTTCCTCAAAATACTTGCTCTGCATGCTTTCAAGGATTTTTGTTTTATAAAGACAAGTCACTTGTCTTATTCTTATGCATTGATATTCCGTATGACCACCCACCATAGCATCATGGCCACCCGCCTAATATTGAGTAGGTCTCCCCTTTGTTCCCTTCTGCCATAATAGCCCAGACCAATTGACGCATGGACTCCGCTAAACATTTGCAGGTATGCTGTCGTATCTGGCACCAAGCAGTCAGCAGGCTTGCCTTCTTTCCATAGTTTCTTTCCATAGTGCATCCTGGTGCCATCTCTTCCCCAGCTAACAGAGGTGCACGTACCTGGCAATCCAGATGATGTAAAAGAAATGTGATTTATCAGATCAGGCTACCTTTTTTCATTGCTCTGTGGTCCAGTTCTAATGCTCACCTGCCTAGTGTAAGCTCTTTTTTCTGTGGAAACAGGTCTGCATGAGCACCGTGACCAGTTTGAGGCAGCCCCATTTGAAACATATGGCAATGCACTGTGTGCTCTGACACCTGTCAGAACCAGCATTAACGTTTACAGCAATTTGAGCTACAGAAGCTCTTATATTGGATTAGACTTCACATGCCAGCCTTCACTTTCCATGTGCATTAAAATGGTTTAAAGCGGAGTTCCACCCAAAAGTGGAACTTCCGCTTTAAGGGAAGGTGACCCCCCGACATGCCACAATTGGCATGTCTTTTTTTTGGGGGGGGGGACCGTGGACCCTGTTTTCACAGGCTCCCAGGTCCACTTCCTCCAATGGAGCCGCGGCTCTGGAAAGGAAGTTCACCTCCCCCCCTCCTCCCTCTTGGCGATCTTCTGGGGCACGTCAGATGTCCCAGAAGATACGCTGAGCCATTCACAAGCCGCAGCGCCACTCGCACATGCGCAGTGAGCGCCCGGCTTTGAAGCCAAAGCCCGAGGCCCACACTTGTGATGCCGGCGCCGCCGAGGGGAGGGGGAGACGAGCGAGCCCTCGGGCGGCCGCATCGCTGGAATGAGGGACAGGGACACCTTTTGGTAGCTGCTGACTTTTAACAGGGTGGAACACATAGAGCAGTGGCGCGGCTCCCAAAGAAAGCTGCTTACTGCAGGGGCACTTGGCATGAGTGAGGAACCAAAAAGAGGAGGATTCAGGCTGCTCTGTGCAAAACCACTGCACAGAGCAGGTAAGTATAACATATTTGTTATTTTTATACAAAAAAACAAAACTTTATTATCACTTTACTGAGCCTTGGATGCCCATGACCCTGTTGCCTCTTCCCCAGTTTTTCTTCCTTGAACCACTTTTGGTCCTGACCACTGCAAACTGGGAACATGCCACAAGAGCTTCGGTTTTGCTCTGACCTAGCCATTACAATTTGGGCTTTGTCAAAGTTGCTCAAATCCTTCTGTTTGCCCATTTCTTCTGCTTTCAACACATCAACTTCGGGGACAACATGTTAACTTGCTGCCCAATATATTCCACCCACTTTTAGATGCCATTGCAACAAGGTAAACAATGTTATTCTCTTTAACTGTCAGTGGTCTGAATGTTAAGGCTGATGTACTCTGAATTCTAGCAAAAGCTCCAAGGGTTTCCTAATAGCATTCATTTCCTCACTTCCTACGGCTCCCTTTGACAGAAGCGGGAACGTGTGACTCAATCTGGAGAAGCACATTAGTCTTCTAAAAGGAGATTCTCAGCAGAGCATCAAAATAAAAGCTGGGTGAAAAGTGTGTTGTAGCATTTATTAACATGTCATTGATAATTTCCTAACCCTCACCTGCATCACTCTTAATGTTTATACACAAGACACACCTTGGTTTTAATGTTAGTCACACAGTCAGTCATGAGCTGAACTCCGGGTACTTTTATAGAGCATCATACCAAAGTTAACACATAGTTCACATGACAAATATTAATCTACAGTGCAACTGTATGCAAAAAAGGGATTTTATTAAAACTTACCGTAAAATCCTTTTCTCCGAGTTCACTGACAGACGCAGCTTCTTCATTAACTTCATGGGGTTTTATGTTCGTCCAACTAGGAGTTAACTAGGCAGGGAAAAGATCAGCTGGCCCCTCCCTTGGGGGCCGTCCTCTCTTCCTACATAAAATCCCCTCACAGCATAGCTCTCCAGTTCGTACACAAGCCGTACCAAAACAGAGCTCAGAGGGGTGGGTGCTGCGTCTGTCAGTGAACTCGGAGAA
>BLSH010361799.1:374118-385999 GCA_018402905.1 Glandirana rugosa
GGATGGTCGTACAGAAACCTCACACCCTCCTTTGGCCTCATGGGCCTCCTTTGTACGTTTGATGTCCGTCCATCACAGCACCAACCCTAAGCTTGGTACATATAGTTACAAATATGACTATCTTTTCTCGTAACCATTTCAATGTAACATCGTCTGTAATATTTTCGTCCTGACATCTGATTCATAAAAACAGACTTTAAGTCGAAATTTATATACAAAGAGGAATGCAAGTGACTGTCTGCGTCGAAGAAGTAATTGAAGTACCCCAAAATACAAGCAGGTTGATCCTCAATTGATCCGTCCCTTTTCTAGTCGACCGGGGAGGGAACCCCCGGCAGGAGAGAAGGATGTATCCAGCTGATCTTTTCCCTGCCTAGTTAACTCCTAGTTGGACGAACATAAAACCCCATGAAGTTAATGAAGAAGCTGCGTCTGTCAGTGAACGTAAGGAGAAACATATATTTAAAGCTGAATTTCAGACAAAAATACTTAGTCTACAGTCCTGCTTTTATAATGTCTGCTACAATGTAACTTTACCAATGCTCTTTTCTATCAGTATAAACATTGATATACATGGTTCGAATCCCAACCACGACACTACCTGCCTGTAGTTTGCATGTTTCCTCCGGGTACTCCGGTTTCCTCCCACACTCCAAAGACATGCTGGTAGGTTAACTGGATCCTGTCTAAATTGGCCCTAGTATGTATGCATGTGAGTTAGGGATCTTAGATTGTAAGCTCCTTGAGGGTAGGGACTGATGTGAATGTACAATGTATATGTAAAGCACAGCTTACATTGATGGCGCTATATAAGTACCTGAAATAAATAACTAAATAACAGAGCAAATTGGATACATTTAACTTTACAGGCAGCTTCATAAAGTGAACTAGCAGGCAGGCATTACAACAATCATAGGCTCTCAGCCTACTAACCATCACAAGATTATTAACACATAGATCACTGACACCTATTGGGCTATCTAACCATTGAGTGGGGCTCAGGGGGGAGGCTCTGGGTAGAGTGTGATTGCTCCCCCCAGAGTGGGATTACTCTGAGGCAACCAGAGTGGGGTGGGAGAGAGGGGGGAATGCTTTTTGTCAATCATATGTCCAATAAATACATTTTGTATTGAAATCGGTAGCCCTTGCAGGTGTACATTC
This sequence comes from Glandirana rugosa, assembly GCA_018402905.1. NCBI lineage: Eukaryota > Metazoa > Chordata > Amphibia > Anura > Ranidae > Glandirana > Glandirana rugosa. The sequence goes on from BLSH010361799.1 coordinate 375,280, forward strand.
CTTTGGTGGTTGTTTTTTGTATTTACCACTATGTGCATGTGTTCATGTGTGAATGAAAGGATGTTAAGATTCCCGTTAACCTCTGTACACGAACGCGTGTTGCCATTCTATTCTATATATATATGTCAGTGGCGCTGGTGCTCCACTTTTTGAGGGGGCGGCAAATAACCCCCCCCCCCACTCCCTAGACTTGCTCGCCCGTTCCCCACCCCACCAGCCCCCACTTACCCCATCCAGGTTGAGGGCGGCTTCTCCTCTCGGCCAATTCGGTTGCTTCTCCTCCCGGTCAATCCGGTCACTTCTCCTCCCGGCCCGCTTCCTGTCCTGGTTGGCCAGGAGGAGAAGCAGGAAGACAATAGTGAATTTTGAATTGTAAATGTCACAAGAAGGTGGGCTTGGGTGCACTGTGCCCCAAGCCCAACCTTTTTAAAGCCAATTAGAGCCTCCGGCTCTAATCATGTGCTTAAAAAAACAAAACAAAACGATGCGTCCGGCGCCCTGCAAGGAGATTAGGGCGCTCCTTATGGGCCGGCTGCTGCTGATATTAGTAAACATGCACTTGCCCTGTTTTTGACAAAAAAAATAGAGCAAGTATTTATTTCCGATGAGGCTTGTTAATGTGTAAGTTGATGCGCACAAAGGTGAGAATGGACCTTAAGGCTGCAATTGTTGACCCCTTTTTTAAAACACCAGTTGCCTGGCGGTTTCTGGCTTCATTTCACTCACCCAGAACAATCTTGGAAATCAGGAAAATCAGAGTGAAGCTAGAACTGCTGAACTGCATACTAGTTCCTACTCGATGACCTAACAAGTCTCAGGAAGTTCTGATGCCAGGGGCATTTTCAGTACTATAGGTGAGAGAAAGGAGAAAGTGTCTGAACTGTGTTGGCGTAATCAGTTTCTGATTTAGTTATGGATATCTTTGGTGTTTTGGGTTTCAATGTTGCAAAACAGTGATTTCCACATAAAGAGAATTTTTCAGCTGAAATGAAAACTTTTTGAATCTATGAGAAATTTACTCTATCCAGTAAATACCATTCATTTGGGCTTAAAGTGCACAATTTGTTCTAGTTGATCGGTAGATGATTTCAAACCCTTTTCAGGTTATGGGAGGAGAATAAAAAAGATTTATTTAACAACTTAAATTCAAAAGAGCAGTAGTGTGTGACTACTAAAAACAACCTATCAGAAACTAGCCTGCCCACTCTAACACGAACACAGTTTACGTCTAACAAGTTGCCATGGATTACTGCATAGGAATGTCTATGCACAAATATTTTCAGCCTACTATATCCTTTCCCAACAGCATAGCTACAACTGCAAATTAGGTACCCATAACAAATATAAGTACATTTAATATGACTTAGCACTTGTCCAGCAAAAGAATGATTGAAACCTTATACTATGTATAAGCTCCCAAACGAATGAAACCATTCTCATAAATAATAGAATGGTGTTCTATCTGGTGCTGAATGTGTTGCTTTTATGATATAGTGCACATTAGGTTTCATAACTCAATGGTCATCTTAATGGCCTGCGTAAGATGAAATTATTCACTTTGCAGATCTAAAAATACTTCTCTATGCTTCTGTAATAAAATATTAATTGCATCCGGGAGTGGTTATAATTATGGATGACATACGCCATTAGCGTTCCACAAATTGTGTCCATTACACACTGCAGAATCTGCTGTTTGTTTTAATAACACATTTACTTTTTGGAATAAAAATATTTTTAATCGATGATGTGAGCTTGATTGCACACAGGAAAGAATCAGCAAGCCGGCACGCCTGTGTCACCTATCATGACATTAACAGCAGACATTCCAAATCCAGCACAACGTATAGTAAGCAATATGTGAAATCACTAATGTAAAGATACCTTTTCACACAATCATCTAATTTTGACTTAAAACGCAGCTTCAGGCTCCTTCAGAAAAAAAAATAAAAGACAACAGCTACAAATACTGTAGATGCTGACAAATCCAGCAGTGTCTTTTCAGTCGGCTCTCAGGTGTTGCCACCGCCATCTCAGCTAAGTGCCAGCCTTGAGACTTCACAGCTGGTCCCCTACTGCGCAAAGTGTGCTGTGCTTTGTGAATGGCCCAGGGGCAGGGAAAGGAGGAGGGGGGTGAACTTCCGGATTAGTTTGCCTAGCTAAGTCAGCCAGAAGAAGGAGTGGGTACCTGTCAAAACCAGGTACCCGTTCCCCCCCAAAAAGGGGTCAAATGTGGCAGCGGAGGGGGGGCAACTAAGCGGAGATTCTCCTTTGGGGTGGAGCTCCACTTTAAAGTATAAAATAAGAGGGGGGTATCGGGACTTTAGATGAGGCGCGTCCGGAGACGTACCCCCATCCCTGGTTCAATTGCAGAAAAGGAAGGGAGTTGGGACTTTAAATGAGGCAGTTAACCCATGAGGTAAAAAGTATAAACATATTTTATTGACAGGATTAAATACACAGTACATGTCAAAAATCATTATTCCAATAAAAATACCAAGAATATACATGCACAAGGGCATGGCATAAATTAGCAGCATCTAGGAATGATAGGTTGAAAATTGATTGTATAAATTCAAGTATACACACACACACACATATGTATCAGAACTGGGCGGCACATAGAAAAAAGTGATTGGTAAATGAGTAGTAAAATAATGATAGATTTAAGTAAGTCATTGAATGAAATCCCATAAGGTATATAGCCACATCCTGAACGCGTTTCGTTTAAACAACACTTCTTCAGGGGCGGATGCTATGGTATATAAAGGATAGAACATGTTGCTGTGTGATCCATGTTAGATCCATGTATAGATATGAACTATTACATCTATGCTATGCCCTTGTGCATGTATATTCTTGGCATTCTTATTGGAATAATGATTCTTGACATGTACTGTGTATTTAATCCTGTCAATAAAACATGTTTATACTTTTTACCTCATGGGTTAACTGCCTCATTTAAAGTCCCAACTCCCTTCTTTTTCTCCACTTTAAAATAGCATTGAGCTTCTATGTTTTTTACAAGAATACATCAGAATTTATTCATTTTGCACACTACAGTAATCAATTCCATCATATTTAGTTTTCATAAAATCCTACTTTGTTAACATTAACCCCTCCTGTGTGTCATTTCCCCAAACTTTCTGTCAAGAGGCACAAACTAATTTATAAAAAATAATAACTTCAGTTCCATTAATTGGGACTACATGTCCCATTGTGCATAGTGCCAATGCACATGCATGGCTCCTCTTTGAAATTCATTGCTGATGTAAGGACAGGTCCATGTACCCTGTAGTCCTTCCAAGGAGCACACACGTAAGGGTAGCTCCATAAAACCAACCAAGGGGAAGGAGCACCTTAAAAAAAAAAAAAACAGCTGAGAATACCCCAGTTACATACTTTATTTATCATAAAGCTATTTATATAGGAAGAAGAAGAGGGTAGACAAAAATGTCATGGGAGCAAATGAGGACTCCTCATTTACCTCAATACTGTCCCAATAGCATGAGTTGGTCACGAGGACATCCATGCACAGCTTTCAGTGCCTATGCTTCTGCCAGAATCCCAGGCTGTTCTGATCGAGCAATGCTTTAATGCTTCTGGTAGCATTGAAGCTTCACCTTCCCCCACACATACCAAATGGCTATTGAGGCCACTGTCATATTGATGAGCCAATAGGAATGTCACATTAAAGGAAATCTATGGTCACAGCAAACACAATAGCTATTTATGATAATCTAATGCAAGTTTATTTGAAAAGTCTCCTTTCATGTTGTGAGTTTTGCTTGCCTGCTATCCATTTCTTTCCACAACGTCCTGGATTGCTTTGCTGCTTCTCCTCTGCTGTTTACTAGGGTTGCACCGATATCACATTTTTAAGACTGAATACAAGTACAGATCCTTTTTTTCCCAAGTACTTGCCAATACCGATTACCAATACTTTTTTTTTTTAAGTAACGGAAGTGACGTTCCGTCAGAACACTGCGACGGCCATCTTGGTACAACCCGCACTCGCTCGCAGTAAGCCTGCAGTCAGTAGGCGGCAGCAGACATCTTGTTACACCCAGCCAAGTCTTGAATTTCAGACTTATTTTAACAGTAAACTGAGCTTAGATAGTGAAAGACAGTATTTTAAAATACACAAGACTGTTTTGATGTTGAATTTTAAAAGCAGCGGTGTTCTGTCAGATTAGCAGGCATGCTGCTACTTTTCAAATTCAACAGCAAAACAGTCTCAAGGATTTTAAAATGGTTACTGACTGTATTTCACTATATGGCAGGGGTGCCCAACCTTTTGAGGAGCGAGGGCCACTTTAGTGACTTGGTAACCGGTCGCGGGCCACAATGAGTGGAGTGGGCAGATGACAGGTCCATGTCCACTCTGCATATGCAGAGCAGTCACAGCCCACTCTACCCCAAGGGTCCGCCCAGACGGAAGGGGACAGATCCTCTTCTGTTTTTTTAAGCGGATTGGATTGGAGATAGGCGGGTGTAAAAGGACACAAGTCCATTTACACTTGCGGCTCTATAGAGGTGAATGGAGAGTCCGTTTGGGTCCACCAGAAAAACAGACAGGCGGAACCGATTGGACCAATAGTGTGAAAGGGGCCTAAGGCTGCTTTCACACTGATGCACAATGAATTACCTGCACCTCAACTGACCTCAATCTTCACTTCTTCCTCAGGATTTCTGCAGGTATAACTGGCTGCTGCTGTCCCCTAGGCTGGTATGGCTGGTGGCTGCTGCTGGCTGTCTTCCAGGGCAGGTACTGCTGGTGGGTACTGCCTATGGGTACTACAAGTGGGTACTGCCATTGGGTACTGCTGGCTGATACTGCTGGCTGGTACAGGTACTGCTGATGGGTACTGCAGACAGGTGCTGGTACTGGTACTGCTGGCTCGTACTGCCAGTGGGTACTGCTGGGTACTGCTGGCTGATATTGCCGGTGGGTACCGCTGGCGGTTGCTGCTAGCTGGTACTGCCAGTGAGTACAGCTGGCTGGTACTGCCGGTGGGTACTGCTGGCTGGTACTGCTGCTGCTGGTGCTGCTGGCAGATACTGCTGGCTGGTACTGCCGGTGGGTACTGCTGGCTGGTACTGATGGCAGATACTGCTGGATGGAACTGCTGGCAGGTACTGGTACTGCTGATGGGTACTGCTGCCTGGTACTGGAACTGCTGGCTGGTACTGGTACTGCTGGCTGGTACTGGTACTGCTGGCTGGTACTGCTGGTGGGTACTTGCTGGCTGGTACACTGGGTGGGTACTGGTACTGCTTGCTAGTATGCTGGTGGCTGGTATTGGTACTGCTGGTGGGTACTGGTACTGCTGGTGAGTACTACTGGCTGGTACTGGTACTGCTGGATGGTACGGGTAGTGCTGGTGGGTACTGGTACTGCTGGTGGGCACTGCTGGCTGGTACTGGTACCGCTGGTGGGTGCTGCAGGCTGGTACTGCTGGTGGGTACTGCTGGTTGGTAATGGTAGTGCTGGTGGGTACTAGTACTGCTGGTGGGTACTGCTGGCTGGTACTGGTAGTGCTGGTGGATACTGGTATTGCTGTTCCAGATCGCGGGTTCCCAAGTCCCAACCTGCCATCCCCAAGCATCAGTGTGGCAGAAGCGTGCAGCTGCAGTAGAGCGCAGAGCTGATGCTTCCTGTCACAGATGGAGTACATTTGGTATCACTCTGCCTGTGAAGGAGCCGGCGCTATACAGGAAGCACTGGCTCTGCTTCCTCTAGTGTGGCTCAGCTCTTCACACTGATGCTCAGGGATGGCGGGTCGGGAACCCGCGATATGGGAATGCTGACCCGCAATCCCAGAGCAGGACGTGGCGGGTCACATCAGAGGGTGCCGTGGGCCACATGTGGCCCACTGCCGACAGTTGGGCACCCCTGCTATATGGGCTGGGTGTAACAAGATGTCCGCTGCCGCCTTCTGACTGCAGGCTTACAGTGGCCGAGTGTGGGGTGTACCAAGATGGGGGCATTACGGTGTTCTGAGTCCATTACCGATTCTGAAGGAACACCATCCAGCATATTTGTCCTGGGAAAACATAGCGGCTGAGCCCCTGCCCCAGCCAACTTAACTGTCAGCTGCCAGAATGTTCAAGCTGACTCCCTCTGTCTTCTCTCCACCCACTGACTTAAGGGAATGAGCAAGTGACGCCTCCAACTCCCTTGCGCGACGTCTCTTCGTTCCTGCTGGAGATATTGTATTAAGTATCGGAGCATTTGCGTGAATACAAGTATTGGTGCAACCCTACTGTTTACTTTCAATTTCTAAAGACTACATATCCCATGATACCTTGCTACCTGCAAGCAGTGTTTCCTGTACTGAATCCAGCCCCTAAAACTCCTTCTCTCAGCACCGCTGTAGTTTAGAAGGCAGGCTCTGTGCAATGTGTGACTCACAGGACATAGTGAATACGTGTCACAGAATTCAAGGGAGTAAATGTGTGGGGATCTTCACAAAGTCTATAAATGTCAAGATCATTCAGATTAAAAGGAGTAGGCTAAGAATAATGGCAATCTGGAAATTAATATAGGATTCTAGATTTTGACCATGGATATGCTTGATGATTTTTGTGCTTAAAGTCTATCTTCATACTATGTGCAAGAAACAAAAAACACAGTTGTGCCCTTACAGCAAAACTACTATTTTTTAAACAGTGTTTAATATGTAAAATCATGCAACACTATGGCTACTGAGTGAAAACAAGCTAGCACACTGTGAGGGTACATACTTCAATGTAAAACCACAAATGACAGGGGACCACACTGAAGCTCTGGTGACTCAGAATGGTGCAGGTGCATCATACTGGCCCATGCAGTCTTTCCTTTTCAAGATAATTATAGTTACCACAATGGCAGCTCCATCCCACTAACTTCCGATTGTTTTGACCGCATGATACCACAAACTTTCCTCTCTTTAGCCCAAGGCTTATTCATTGTAGTTCCAGACTGATATACATAGACTACCAAAGAGTGTGCCAGCCTGAACCCATTGGATGTGAAACCGCAATGAAAACGTATTTACAACATGGCACTCCAGAGCGACAATTGTTACCTCTTTGCAATGACTACACGTGATATAATCAGTACCAGCCTGGGGTTATATGGCTTCCTGTGAAAAGATCCAGTATGACAGCCCTGGATGAAAAAAGAAGATATTGCTCCTTTTTCTTCTAGCAGCCACGCCAATTGAAGTTAAAATCAGGACAAGCGGTGTTTTGCCGAAGCTCCTCTCAGCCCACTTATATACATGAGACGCTCTAAAATACACAGAATTACCACTGCTGGATGTCGGTCAGAAGCCAGCAGCATGCAGTATACTTTGCATTCTGTGAGCACTGCTTTATACAGCAGGAGAAAAGAGGTCTTCACTCACTAACATCCTGCCATCTTACCAACGTCCCCATAGGGTTGAGCAGAGCAGGTGCTCCACATGAAAATCATGGAGAAAATAAGCAAAATTCCAGCTGTGATTGTCCCTCACAAGACTGTACATTGTGTGACAGAGTAGTTCACAGCTAAAGCCGGCTATACATGCGATAAAAAAAATGCACAGCAGTTAAGGGATGTTATTATCTGATCGCAAAATTGTTTAATTGTAGGATCTTGAGGAATGTAATAAAGCATAATTTAATACAGCCTAATAATAGTATAACACATTCAGAACCATAAAGGCTTATAATCAGTCCCCATGTTAAACTATGATGATATTATTATAAGCATAGCCCACTTGCTTAGTATTTATGCGTTTTATTCACATACTGCGGTGGTACACCAGTCGACTAGACTCCCTTTGTCTGTAGCCTGGTGATCTGACCCCTGATTTGGATGAAGAAAAGATATTGTCAAACACACCTACTGCAACCTATTTGCTAAAAACTGTCAAAAAATGGATCACATTTCATTCTGTGGTTGGCTCGGTACCACCCGGCTAAACAAAATTGGATTGATCAATTGATTTTTGTCAAGGAAGCCAGGCAGAAAATTCTCAGATGCAAGCACTGTTTAAGTATTCTGACAGCTGTGGGTGCTGGCTGAATACAATACAGTGGTTCTCATCTCCTATCCTCAGGACCCACTAACAGGCCAGGTTTGCAAGATAATTGAAATACATCACAGGTGATATCATTTGCTGCTCAGTTCAGTGATTGCATTATTCTAGTCTGCATCTCTCCAGGGTAATATTTAAAATCTGGCCTGTGGGTCCTGAGGACAGGTGTTGAGAACCACTCTCATAGTCCATATTCCCATAGCACACGTTCCTGGAATAAGCTCTTAGAATACTGGGTGCTGTAACGACCACCAGCTGGATACTGGAACCTATACGATTTGTAGATATTCAGAATATTTTTTATTAAGAACGATCACTTCACAAAACAGTGTAGTACAACGTTTCGGAGCCATGCAGGACTCCTTCATCAGGCATGTAACCCCTTTGTCACATGCCTGACGAAGGGGTCCTGCATGGCTCTGAAACGTTGTACTACACCGTTTTGTGAAGTGGTCATTCTTTGAATAAAAAAAAGTTTGGACGAAATTGATGATCCTTGGTGTGCTGGCGATTATCTACAAACCTGCAATAGCTGGCACTGCAGATTAGTCCATCCACACTGTTTAGTATGGATGGGAGAATGGAATCATTTCTCTTGTTCAGCCCCATGTATGGCCAAATTAAGGCTGATCATAGATTACTTTTTTTTTTCAGCCTGACTCAGGGCTGATCGAAAAAAAAAAAAATGCATTCCTCCATCTACACAGGTGAGGCGGATAGAGGAATAATCCCCACTGGGACATTGGGGTTAATTTACTAAAGCTAGAAGTGCAAAATCTGGTGTAGTTCTGCATATAAATCAATCAGCTTCCAGTTTTTTTCTCAAAGCTTGATTGAACAAGCTGAAGTTAGAAGCTGATTGGCTACCATGATCAGCTGCACAGATTTTGCACAGATGTCTGTCAAATCACCCCCCAATTCAAACTGAAATGCCGGTTTGAAAACGTGCGAGTTCAGCTGGACTCGAATCAGATGCTATGGGTGTTCAGACCTGTGCGATCCGATTCCAGCACCATTTGACAGTTCGCACTGCAATCTGTGAACCGATCTAGGGGTGTCATTAACTTTGTATTGACACGTGCAGCTGTTCGCATAGGGCAGTGTAAACTGCCTGCGAGACACGTGCGATGAGGGAACCCACACTGGAATCTCGCTGGTTTCCGCATCGCATATGTGTGAACCCAACCTTAGTAAATCAACCCCGCTGTGCTCTGAAAGCAGGAGCAGCCACACACGGATCAAAATTTTTTCAGTCCCTTATGAACTGCTTGAATTTCCATCCATGTATGGGCAGCTTAACTCTTCCATACACAAAGCCTGATTTAAAAAATGTAAGTACTACGAGTTGTCTCATCAAAACTGCTGTGGAAGTGTGAATATCATTGACGATACAGGAAGCAGAACAAAAGTGGAGCTTACACAACACAGACATCAGGAAGTACACTTCCAATAACCTGTGGTACGGTACCTAGAGGGCCATGTGCTGTAGATTACACTCAACTCAAGAAAAGTTAAACAAGTGAACTGCCTGCTTTAGTACAACTTCAGTATTTGCTGGATTTCAGTAGCCCCAAAGCTGGTTTCACTGGTTGCTTCGAATTCTTAGAAAACAGATCTACAGAGCTGTACAGCAGAGGTTTAGCTAGGGGGGTACGGCCTGCACCCAGGTGACACCCGCCAGAGGGCAGACACCTGTCTGTAGGAAGAGTGACTAATCCCTTCTTGGACGAATGAGAGCCAGTAGGAGAGCGGCCACATGGATTCCATCCAATGCCAGAGAGTGGGCGGGTCTGGGCGCGGAAGCATGAACAGGTGGAGAACTCACTATGGATGCGATCTGGATTCTAGAAGCAAACTGGGGTGGCAAGTCCTGGAAACAGGTCAGTGTATTTACAGAACTACAGTGTCAGCAGGGTACAGACTGGTCATATACCCTGTACACCATATTGTACATTATATACACACCAGTCTATACCCTGACACTGTGTTGTACATTATATACACTGGTCTGTATATGATGTCCAATATGGTTTATGGGGTATATGACCAGTCTGTACCCTGCTGACATCATATTGTACACTGTATACAGACCAGTGTATATAATGTACAGAATGGTCACGGTGTATCAGAGCCTGGTGACAGATTGGAGCTGAGCTGGCCCTATGTGGAGGTGGTGGGGCCACCAGAACTGTTACCAGAGGAGGGATACTCACGCTGAACTGAAGTCTGTACAGAGTTTCATATATTGGGAATGGACATAGGAGTGGGACAGTGACCAGGAATGGGGAGGGCAAGTTAAAAAAGATGGAGGAGTGATTGTGGGGGGGAGGGAGAGTTAAGAGGATATGTTCTAAGGGGGCACTTTGGGAGAAGAAAAGATCTATGCTAGAAGTGGAGGTTGGATTTCAAATCCAACCCCCCACAAGAGCATAAGCCCTCTCACCTCCCAAAGCGCCCCTCAGCAAATATCTGACCCCCTCCCACCTCCTTACAAGCACAAGTGGAGAGGGGTGTGTGTACTGATGGAGGGGATCTTTACGGAAGGTGGGGGGTCTGTAATTAGTGGAGGGGGTCTGTACTGAGGGGGGGCCTATACGTGGTGGAGGGGGGGTGACACCATTTTTTACAGCACCAGGGGACACCAACCCTAGTGATGC
>BLSH010361799.1:386009-402036 GCA_018402905.1 Glandirana rugosa
CCCCCCCCCCCCCCCCCCCCCCCCCCCCCCCCCCCCCCCCCCCCCCCCCCCCCCCCCCCCCCCCCCCCCCCCCCCCCCCCCCCCCCCCCCCCCCCCGACACCATTTTTTACAGCACCAGGGGACACCAACCCTAGTGATGCCACTGCTGTACAGTAAGCCAATTCATGTGAACTCCAGGCAAGCATATATAGAAACAATTGAAATGCTTATAAGTGAACTACTTTACTTGTCAAATGATTTATAATCCTGCTCAGCCAGTCCTCATTTGCACATCTGTGCCACACCTTATAATGAAGCAGGTGATGATCCTATTTTGTGGTTTAACTTTGCAGCATCCTGTGCCCCATCTTAACCTCGGTCCTGTTCAGTGGACAATAAATCCATCATATTTGCCTAATGCACAGACAGATGATTCAGGAAGCAAGTTAGACCAGAGAACAGTAGGGTCTTCTTCAGGTTGTGTAGTGTAGCAGAAATGTGTGAATCACAAAGAAGTGTGCAAACCACAAGTCTAACTAAACAGAGTTACCAATCCTTTTTCTGACAACACTGTCAACACATGGAAAAATGTGACAAAGTACTAGAAATGAACCGTGGCATGTATTTTTCAGTATTTTTTTCAGGAACCACCCCATACACAGTGCACTGTAGTTTCTATAGTATCAGAAATGTAAAATAAACACTTCCCCAGTGCAGAAAATACCAAAATGAATTTGTAAATCAAAAGTTCAGTCGGCTCCACAACATGCCATAGATTCTAGCACATCACAAAAAAACATTTGGGTTTATGTAATCAGGCAGCACAAAGTGCAGCAATGATACTCAAGTAAAAGTACATAGCATACCCAACCCACAGCAACCAACCATGATTCAATTATTGTGGTCAGACAATAAAAAGATTAATTCAGACAAGTAAGCATAAGTTATTGTGCTCCACATACTGTTCTTTGTCTTATTAAATATTCCAGATAGTATAATTAACAACATCTGACAGCCTCATCATAATCTAGAAATGCCACTTCATTTCGGATCCAGCGATTATCAAGCTTGATTGTGTCACTGCAATGCTATGTATGGCTAATTGCTTGCGTTTCTGCTACTGTGCGGCAGACCTGATAGGACGCCATTGTCACAGTATTAGAAATTGATCAAAGACACACAGATCCAGCAATCAGTCTGCAGAGACCATTTTTACATACCATAGTATGATAAAATAGCCTTACCCTTACAGCAGCGGGACGAGCAAAGTGCAATTATATAAAGAAAATAAGAATTCATTCTGCCACTAACATTTTACAGTACACTTTTACTGTGACAATGGCGCCCTAACAGTTTAATGCTTAACGTTCAACATGGATGAGTTATGACAGCAATGCACTAGAATATACAAGCAAAGTGTTCTTTGATTGTCAGCGTTTCTCAGATATGGTCTTCTGCTGTTCATCGCTATACAATCACATAGTTAGCTCTAGTAGATGAGCTGCTACTACCAAAAAATACACATCCTTTCCTCAAGTCTATTGATTGAAAATGAAAACTCATGGCACGCTGCCTTAATGAATTATTCATGCTGTGAATAAATCAGGGGATGCCACTTAAGGAGAGCTCCTTTTAGTTCAGCGCATGGCCTCAAGAGAGATCAGCACTGCAGCTGAGCCTGGAGGATCTCATACTATATGCAGGGTGCGCACGCTCAGCATCTAGGTGCTTACTGGTGCAGAAACACTATTCTTTATCATGTGTGAGCCTGTAGCATACATACTGCTTTGGCTGTGCACTAGGCATACTCTGATGGACATCACAGACGCTAATGCCTTTACCTTGTACTACAAAAAGCTTTGTCCTGTGACCTGTCTTCTGTTTATTACTTGACAGCTTTCTATCAGTCAATTTCCATTTTTTTTCCCTATAGCTAATACTGGGCATGCATTTCCTAAAGGGATATTCACAAGTTTAATGGATAACTTTTAAATCTCCAAAATCAATACAATTAAATACAAATTATATAATAAATAAATAAAAATTATATTGTTAGGTAATCATTTAATTATTTTCCATTTCAGAACAAAATATATATATGTATATATGTGTGTGCGAATATATATATATATATATATATATATATATATATATATATATATATATATATATGATTAACTGCTGTAAATTGTCTTTTCTTTTTTCTTAAATCCTTCTATTTTTAATGTTAGAGAAAAAAACTGAAGGCTTTGCAGAAGATTTGAAATGAATGCTATTGTTTTATAATAAGGGAAAATAAACAGTTTTTGGTTTTACCTTTGGATTTACAATAACTATGATGTTTTATAAGTCTTTCGGACTTGCCGATACATGCTGATCACTGAACTCTACTTTTTAGGAATAAAATGTGCCAATGTACTGTACCGCCAAGCAGCTAAGTAAAGAAAAACTCTAGTTAAATGCCTAAATACACTGTTAAAATACATGTTCACTGTTTTGCTCTCCATTGGATTAGTAATTCTATAAGCCAGGGGTAGGCAACCTGCGGACCTCCAGCTGTTGCAAAACTACAAGTCCCATCATACCTCTGGGAGTAATTGTACCCATCAGCCTTGCAATGCCTCATGGCAAATGTAGTTCTACAACAGCTGGAGGGCCGCAGGTTACCTACCCCTGCTATAAGCCAATCTTGTGATACAGTATTTCAACTATGTATTTAATGGTATGCCTAGAGTTAACAATATGGCTCTACATGCTTATGTCAAAATCTGGAAGACCCCATGTCTTCAACAAACCTTGCACTGGATCTGTAGCACTTTTGGAAAAAAATAAGTGTGTAATAACTGCATGCACTAGTCACTATATGCCCACATTTACAATGCTGCCATTTAAATATCAAGTTTGAGAATATTAAACAGCAGAATATATTTTGGACCATACACAGAAAGATTAGTTGAAATCTGGACCTAAAATCACTTAACTGACCCATGTATGGGCAACATATACAATGTTTTATGTTCTAATCTTATTATAACTTGCATGAAATGGAGTTATCCCTCCTGGGCTATATGTGGCACAATGTGGCCTAATTAGTGATTATAATTAGTCACCACAATTAAGATTTCAGTTTCTTTCTTTTAAGTGTACTCCTGGCTGAAAAGAGGCTGCAGAACTGTTTCAACTCTGTCCCAAGAAATAATGCTATTAATGCTTGTAAATAGAAACGAGAATTATATAAATTGTAGGAAGTGGAATGCACATTTCCAAATAACTGCACAAGACTTTTTATGGCCATGTAAGGTGTTGACTGTATTTCTGTCTCATACAAAAATAACACATGTATGTTTACTATACAAGCCATTTGTAATTTAATTCTAGTAAAATTACCTATTTTAATGTGTAGCCAGATTTTCTATTCCAGAAATGCAAATGTTTTTCTTTCTTGCAGCCATGGCAACACTGATATGGTAATAGTTACTAGACAGGATTTTCCAATATTCTAATCCCTCTGCTTCTGAAACTGGTCCACTGCTTTTCCTAGATGTCTTGAGGTCAAATTACAGACATTCCTAGCAATGTCCCACACTGTACAGTATGCTGTATATAATAAGCTGATACTGATCTATTTGCTGATCATGTTCTGCCTTTCCTGGATGGCCATCATATTTGTGTCATTAATAAAGCACCTTCACTGTCCGATCAAATTGATATTGTTGCTGTGTGGGCAACATCTGGACTTCTCATTGCTAAATCCAAATACAGATCGCAGTATTTTTCACTGCATTTGTAATACACCCAATATTCCTTTTGCATTTTTTTAAATAATAATACATATTAAACATAAAAAATAAATTTAAAAATGTAGAACTAAAAATAATCTACTATCAGTGTACTTTTTCTCATCCAAAGCTCCGACTCTAACAATTAACCCTTAAATGTTACACGACCTTTTAAAATGAACCCCTAAATTCACCTAACTGAACACAAAGTGGTTCGAAAGGCTGAAGGTTTTTTTTTTTTACCTTAATGCATTCTATGCATTAAGGTAAAAAACCTTCAGCAAGCAGCCCCCCCCCCCAAATATTTACCTGAGCCCAATCTTGAACCTGGTCCAGTGATGTGCAGGGCAGCAGAGGCTCTTTCGACTCCCTTTATCCTTATTGGCTCACAGCAGCAGGAACCGTTTACTTCTGCTGCTGTCAATCATAGTCAGTGAGGAGGGAGCAAACCGGCCGAGCCGCACTCTGTGTGTCTTATGGACACAGAACTGGCACAGGAGTGAGCATGCACCTTATCCCATGGCAATTCATACTGCATTCTTGGTAAAAAAAACTGTAATATATTGCACCTTACCAGTCCATTGAAGTTTTTATGCGACTAATCCTGCAAATAACAAACTTGCTGTCACTGGGTTCCTACGCTCAAAGCTCCACTGTATCAGAGGAAGCCATGGTTGCAACCCAGGCTACACTATAACTAAATTATGTCACCTTTTATTCATTTCCATTATGCAGAGAATTGGGAGTTTGGTGGTTTACGGAGAAAGGCCATTATTTTTGCTTGCAGTTGAGCTCACATGAACACTGAAATGTCTGGCAAAATCAACAGCTGTTTTCTCTACTTGCTGAAAATGTTCTCATTCTAAAGATTAAAACTATTGCACCCATGGAATCCAAGGACTGGTAAGCTGCAATGTATTACGTTTTGTTCTTGGGTTTAATTATCCTTTAAGGCCTCATACACAAAGAATGTAAAGAACGCCCCTTTTACAGGTGTTTGACTTTTTTTTTTTCAGCCTCTAAACAAACGTCTATGTTAGTCTATGTGGTCATTCAAATATAGGTGTTTAAAGGCGTATTAGAAGAGGTGTTTAGAGGCTGAAAAAAAATACTTCTGGAGAGGAGTGTCTGGGCAGAAAAAACATTGAAAAGGGTAAACTAAGTGCTTTTAGCACTTACGTGTTCATTCATTCCAATGGCCAGAATGAATGAACGCCCATACATTTCATGCCTATAAATACAGTTACAAAATGCGGTTTTAGGTATGTTTTTTAAGCTGCTTTTTACTTCCCTGGAGCAAAGGTGTCCAAGGGAGGAAAAAAACATCCTGTATTCTCTTAGATCAGGGATATGCAATTAGCGGACCTCCAGCTGTTGCAAAACTACAAGTCCCATCATGCCTCTGCCTCTGGGTGTGATGCTTGTGGCTGTCAGAGTCTTGCTATGCCACATGGGACTTGTAGTTCTGCAACATCTGGAGGTCCGCTAATTGCAGATCCCTGTCTTAGATTGTAAGCAGGACCCTCTGATTCCTCTTGTACCAAATTGTGATGTAACTGTACTGTCTGCCTTCATTTTGTAAAGCACTGCACAAACTATTGGCACTATATAAATCCTGTATAATAATAATAATAACAATAATAATAATAATAATAATAATGACGCCTAAAGCTGGCCATACATTAAGCAATTTTCTTTCCTTCAAACAACGGATGAAAGAAAGCAAATGACTTGATTCCCCCATGAACAGTGTCAGTGTTAATGGGGGCTGGTTGTACTGAAGTCGATTGATAGATTGACTTCAGTACAAGCTGCCTGCCCATAGATGGATTGAAATCTGCACATATCCTGCTGAACTGGCCAAATTTCGATCTGTTTATGGCTGGCTTAAGACACTGAAAACTCCTGCTCTGCTGTATGGAATTGTTAGGTTAACTCAGGGGTAGGGAACCTGCGGCTCTCCAGCTGTTGTAGAACTACTTTTCCCATCATGCTTCTGGGAGTAATTGTATCCATCAGCCTTGCAATGCCTCATGGGAAATGTAGTTCTACAACAGCTGGAGAGCCGCAGGTTCCCTACCCCTGGGTTAACTGATAAGCTTTGAACACCCAGAAGATTCCTATTACTATATTCCAGTCCAAAGTGTTCATTTTTTGGCAAACTTTTCAGCGTCTAGATAAGTGTTCTGTAATTGTAACATTTTCTTCCCTTCCAGTATACCAAATGCTGAGTTACAATACCCCTCTTTTCTTCCATTGTATTAATGTATCTTGTGATACACTTAAACCTATTTAGAGTTTTCACGGGATCGTGGCTAACACAGAAGCAGACATGTGATTCCATAATCTCTTATTCTATATTCACTAGACTGAAACACATAGCGAGAAATGGTCTGAGCAAGACCCTGCAAGTTACTAGAAAACCTTATATGAAATTTATCATGGAATTTGAACATTTTAAAAAGGTGCTCAGTTGCCACTTAGTTTATGCAAGAGCCTGAATATTTGAAGGCTGATTTACTAAAAGAGTTAAGAATGTTCACACAATAAATTGTGCAGATTCACCTCAATTATCCAATCATGTGAAAAACGTATTTTACTTATTTCATCTGGACATGACTGGGTAAATTTGAAGAATATTTCCACAATCTATGGAACTCCTTTATTAAATCAGCACAAGTCCTAAATGATTATAACTGGTCAGACTTACAAAAGATTTAGGGCTCATTTGGGTGAGCAGTCTGGTGTGGCTGCCAGTGAGAATCAGTTATTCTTGCCAGCAACCATGCACAGAGTGTGTGTGCGAACAGCCACATCCAGCAACCTGTACAATGCAATGGCAGGCACTACTGCTGTGTACATGTAACCACTTATCTCAGCAGTTACATTTATTTATTACAAGTTCTTATCTAGCGCCGTCAAGTTATGCATCACTTTACACATATACATTGTGCATTCACATCAGTCCCTGCCCTCAAGGAGCTTACAATCTAAGGTCCCTAACTCACATTCATACTTACACATACTAGGGCCAATTTAGACAGAAGCTAATTAACCTATCAGCATGTCTTCGGAGGAAACAGGAGTACCCAGAGGAAACTCACACATGCACAGGAAGAACTTGCAAACTCCAAGCAGGTGGTGTCGTGGTTGGGATTTGAACCACTCAAAGCTGATGATCATCCGCTAACATCCGCTATGCCATAGAGATACATGTATGTCCGTTTTTCATCCGTCAATGGATGGATGAAAAATGGACATATGGAACGCCCATGTGAAAGGGCCCTAAGACCTAACTGTAAAGAAGCTTGTATATGTACAGTTAGTACAGCAAACATTTACAAAGAATGTGCAAAGGAAGTAGCCAGCTTTTAGGATTTAAAATTTAAAACACCATTGAGCTCTAGTTTGGGATATTAAACATTTAGGCCTCATACACACGGGCGTTTTTTACAGCCGCGTTTTTTGAGCTGTGTTTACAGCTTAAAAATGCCGCTCCATGTTATTCAATGGTCTCATACACACACACACACACACACACACACACACACACACACACGTTTTTGAGCTGTAAGTGGCATAGGTGTTTTTAAGCTATAAAAAAATCCCTTGACAAGCGCGTTCTCAAAAATGTGGCTTAACGTTGTATACACAGCATTAAACCTCGTCAGGCATTCCTCTGCCTCTATTCAAAACCAGTGGTTCCCTATGGGAGCCCATTGATTTGAATATAAGTCGCACCAGAAGCCGAATCATGATGATCCGACTTGCGGTACGACTTGTGTGCTGAGGATCTTGAAGGGGAACCCCGCAAAAATGAAAACCCCCCCCAAGAGGTACCAGATCCTTCAGTCTGCTATGGATTTTAAGTGGAACCCCCACGCCGAAAAAAACAGCATAAGGCCCCCCCAAAATCCATACCAGACCTTTATCCAAGCACGCAGCCTGGCAGGCCAGGAAAGGGGGTGGGGACGAGCGGGCGCCCCCCCTCCTAGACCATACCAGGCCGCATGCCCTGTCAGTGTCTGCGGGCGGGGGCTTATCGGAATCTGAAAGCCCCCTTTAACAAGGGGGCCCCCAGATCCCGGCCCCCCACCCTATGTGAATGAGTATGGGGTACATTGTACCCCTACCCATTCACCTGAAAAACAAAGTGTCAAAAAAAACACTACACAGGTTTTTAAAATATTTTATAAAATCAGCTCCGGCGTCTTCTCCCCTCTCTGGCTCTTCTCCCTCTCTGAAGTCTTCTTTCTTCTGCTCTTTTGAGGGGTCTTCTGTCTTGTGAGTGGTCTTCTATCTTCTGCTGAGTCTTCTGTCTTCTGCTCTTTTGCCGCTGTCTTCTCCCTTTGCTCTTTTTCCAGTGTTGACACGACGCAATCTCCCGAACTAATGGAATATCCGCGCTCTGTGTTGACTTATATTGGCATGGGGCAGGTCCACCCGCTGACGTAATCCAGAGGCCCTGCCGCCTTATGACATCACTGCTCGAGGCATGATGGGGCAGTGACATCATAAGGGGGCGGGGTACCCTGCGCAATTTTTTTTTCATTTTTGCGGGGGGTTTCCCTTCAATATTCTCAGCACACAAGTCAGATCATCATGATCAGACTTCTGGTGCAACTTCTATTCAAATCAATGGGCCGGAACCACTGATTTTGAATAGAACAGAGAAACGCTGCTGAAAACTGGCACTGAAAAACGTGCATTGACGCTAATGCAAAACGCTGATAAAATCGAGTTTTTAAAGCCGCTTTACAGCTCGTTTTTTTAGACACCCGTGTGTATGTAGCCTTAAAAGGGGAATTTAAAAAACATAGTTATTGTCTTTGACCAGTTTAGTATTTTTTTAAGAATACATTTTTAGTATGGGTTCACACAGGGGCGACTTGTCAGTTGATTCAGCCACCTGACAAGTCGCGCTCCATGCAGTGCAATTTAACCGCTCTAATCGGAGTGAGTCTATCGCTCTGACTTAGAAAAAGGTTTCTGCACTACTTGGGGACAACTTTGGAGTGGCTTGCATTGACTTCTATTAAAGAAATCCTTTGTAAGCCATGTTGAAGTTGCACTGTGTGAGGTGGCTTCAGAGTCGGCGACTGTGGAGCCGCCCCAGTGTGAACTGAGCCTTATTGATCACTTCCTGAGTGATACACATGAGAAGCACATACAGTGCCTTGAAAAAGTATTCATATCCCTTGAAATGTTCCACTTTTTGTCACCTTACAACCAAAAATGTCAATGAATTTTACCTACATTTTTACGCCACACTTTTCACACATTTATTTGTAAAAAATTTTGAAACCCATTTATCATTTTCCTTCCACTTCAAATTATGTGCCACTTTGTGTTGGTCTATTACATAAAATCCCAATAAAATAAAGTTACGTTTTTGGTTGTAACATGTAAGGATAAACATATACACAACGTGGACCAGGTTAGTAAATTGATTGATTAAAGTAGTACAGAATCATATATACTGTAATTATTTCTATATTTACTGCTATCAATGATAAGTCACTTTAGTTCCCTCCCCGAGTTCCTTGCAAAGTCTAGAGAGGACTCCTAATGAATAGAAAGATGATCATTGTGGAGGCTAGTTATAATTGCCCTTCATTTAAAGATTGTTTCACTTTAGTATCTACCACCATGACAGATCCTACCAAATGATTATTAGTCTGGATGCACTCTGTACATGGGAAGCCTGGTCAGTAGCAGTGGCGGCAGGTGCTTTAATTTTTTTGGGTGGGGGAGGCAAACAAACCCCCCTCCACCAGCCCGCCCCACACTTACCCCATCCAGGTCGTGGGCAGCTGCAGCAGCTTCCCCGGCTTCTCCTCCCGGCCAATGCAGTCACTTCTCCTCCCAGCCAATCCGGTCTTCGTACCCACTTCCTGTCCTGATTGGCCAGGAGGAGAAGCAGGAAGACAATAGCGAATGTTGACTTCGCTAATGTCACAAGTGGGTGGGCTTAGGGCACAGAGCCCACCCTTTTTGAAGACAATTAGAGCCTCAGGCTCTAATCATGTGCTTAAAAAAAAAAACCTACTAGAAATCTATGAGTCCGGCGCCCTGCATGGAGATTAGGGGCCAGCGCATAGAGATTAGGGGGCAGCGCCCCTTATGGACTGGCCCGCTCCTGGTCAGTGGTCTACTACTCCACAGCCAATGAAGTCAAGGTCTGTACTGAAAGCATTTCCAGATGGAAGGTTTGCTTTTAAGTATCCAACACTGTGGGTGTACTATATTATTGGCTTGCCTAAAACACAAATCTCAGATTTAAGCACTACAGTCACTCCTCAGGAAAACCAATATATGAAATATATAACTGTCATACAACTATTGGAAGACCTAAAGTCTGCTGTTAAAAATTGGTTGTTGGAAACAGGGTCTTTGCCTTGCATGCTGTAACACAGGGATATGCAATTAGCGGACCTCCAGATGTTGCAGAACTACAAGTCCCATGAGGCATAGCAAGACTCTGACAGCCACTAGCATAACACCCAGAGACAGAGGCATGATGGGACTTGTAGTTTTGCAAGAGCTGGAGGTCCGCTAATTGCTTATCCCTGCTGTAACAGAATAGTCTGCTCTATAGTTAAATAAAAGGGGGAACGGGCTTTCAGACACCTTGGGGTTGATTTACTTAAGGCAAAAAGACTGTGCACTTTACTAAGTGCAGTTGCTCCAGAGTTTAGTAAATGAGGTAAAAGTCTCACTTTGCAAAGAATATCCAATCACATGCAAGGAGAATTAAAAAAACAGCATTTTTGCTTGCACATGATTGGATGATGGATGTCAACAGGGCTTCTGCTCATTTACTAAGCTCTGGAGCACCTGCACCTTGCAAAGTGCACAGTCTCTTTGCCTTTAGTAAATCAACGCCATAGTCTTTAGGTTGTAATGCACCTTTAAACATATAAATATAAAACAAAGTATCAACTAAAATGTTTGGTTTACATCATGGTTTCACAAAATCAATAGCATTAAATCAATTTAAAAAAATATTTCTGTCTTCCAAATGTTTTCAAATGCCACCAATTATGTATAATATGAACCAGCACAGATCAATGTACACTGTTAAAAAGTTAGCGCAATCCAGCATGAAAAAGTAATGGCAAAGCAGTTTGTCAGTAGCAAAATTTATCTCACAGATTGACAGACTGATTTAAAAATACCGATAATTGTTTTCCTGAGGACAAGAGTTATTTTACAAATGTTACAAAAACGAGTGTGCTATATCAAGAAACTAAACAGGTTTTTGCCATACTTCAGTTAATTTGCAGGATTTTAACTATATAGTGCATACATTATTTTAACCATATATACTGTACATACCAGCAAGGCTATCCAAATATTCGGAGTTTACCTGCTTGGAATTTACTGTAAGAGTATACAATTATTTTGTTCCTTTCTGGAGCACATGTTTCTATCAGAGCCATACCACGTGGTTATTGATGTTTTCCAGCATTTTCTCAGTAATGGTAATTCTAATTATAACATGTATTTTTATAACTGTGAGCTTAGTCCTGCAATAAAACAAGTGAATTTTCTTCAACAATGGATGTATGAATTTATGTATAAACACATTAGAATAGCCAAAAATGTACAGATAAAATCAATTAATGCCACAGATTCAATAACTGATTATGGCAATTGGCCCATGTGCAGTTTAACTGGAATATGATCAATTTATTGGATGTACTGCATTAATGTGGTGTCTCTACATCATGTCTGATGGCTGCAAGGGTAAAGGTATACTTCTCACAAACTATCATCTTTAGTAAGAGATTAGCCTAACTATGGCCAAAGTTAGAACTAGTATCTTGATAGGAGTTACCATGGTGACTGGAGGTGCTCCTCGTTCAGTTTGGGATAGTGATGAATTAATGCATTTAAATTTCCACTCTGCAAAAATGTTGGGAATTTTTTTTCTTAATTCCAGATTTCTACTTCCCTAGGTGGATGCTGCATCTGTCCCGCGGCGCTTCTACACTGAGAACCGAGCCATCGAACATTGCTGATGGCTCAAATCTCACAGATCTCCAAGAGGAAAGCTTTAGACCAGGGATATGCAATTAGTGGACCTCCAGCTGTTGCAAAACTAAAAGTCCCATCATGCCTCTGGGTGTCATGCTTGTGGCTGTCAGAGTCTTGCTATGCCTCATGGGACTTGTAGTTCTGCAACATCTGGAGGTCTGCTAATTGCATATCCCTGCTGTAGACTGTCAATCCGGGCACCTGGCGGACCCAGACTTCATTGTCGTGATGACGCGGTGCCTGGATGGACACTGGTGATGTCGGCAGGGAGTGGATTTTAGTCCGCACTCTGCTGAAAACGGAACACAGGGGTGCAAAACGAATGCACTCCTGTGACCCATGGGAGAAGCCCAACCAAACAAGCTCAGGCTGGACTTCACCTTTAACGCTTTCATGCATAAGCCTTTTTCTGACATTTGTTGCTTATAAGTAAAATCATAAAGACTAAACTCCATATAACTAAAATCCATATATTTTGCTAGAAATTACTTAGAACCCCCAAACATTATATATTTTTTAGCAGAGACCCTAGAGAATAAAATGGCAATTGTTGCAATATTTTATGTCACACGGTATTTGCACAGCGGTCTTTCAAACCGAATTTTTTTTTAAAAAGTCACTTTCATGAATTAAAAAAAAACAAAACAGTAAAGTTAGCACAATTTTTTTGCATAATGTGAAAGATGATGTCACGCCGAGTAAATAGATACCTAACATGTCATGCTTTCAAATTGCGCACGCTCGTGGAATGGCAACAAACTACAGTACTTAAAATAGGTAATGATTTCAAAATCTCTACAATTTAGAGTTACAGCGGAGGTCTTGTGCTAGAATTATTGCTCTCGCCCTACTGATCGCGGTGATACCTCACATGTGTGGTTTGAACACTGTTTACATTTGCGGACATGACTTACGTATATGTCGCTTCTGCACGCAAGCATGGAGGGGCGGGGTTTTTATTTTTACACTGCCTCTTTAAAAAAACAAATTATAATGTTTTATTGCTGTCACAAGGAAGGTAAACATCCCTTGTGACAGTGATGGTCAGTTACAGGTGCTCTTTATGGAGGGATCTGGGGTCTAAAAGACCCCAAATCTCTCCTTTGCACTTAAAAGCATTCAAATAGCCAAGTGTGGCTGTTTTGAATGCTGTCATTTTGTTAAATTATGGTGCCTTAAGGCTCCAGTAAACCAGAACTGATGTCATAACATCGCTTCTGGGTTACTAGAGCCGAGACCCAATTGAAGCCAAGTCCGGCTTCATCCGGGTCTTCGGCCAGCCGGCGGACATGTCGGCTGGTCACTCGGGCTTCTCGGTGGGACAGGAGAGCCCGGGAGAGCCGCAGAAGATGGCGGGAGGCAGGGGGGGCATCCCCTCCCATTCCTTGGGATAACAGCCGAGCGTTGTTATCCCAAGAAAGCTAACCACCGACTCTAAAAAAACGGTATCGGGGTGATACGTGGAGCTGCATGCATCACCCCGGTATAACCCCTTCAAGTCGGGGCCGCATATTTGCATACAGTCAGCATGAAGGGGTTAAGGAAATTGGTAATGTGAACATAGGGGCAGCCATTTCTCAACTTCTAAATATGCTAGTTGCCTGGCTGTGTTTGGCTCCAACATTTTCTGAATTGCTGATCTCGAGCAAGCATGCAGATTAGGAAGTTAGCATGAAGTCAAAACTGCATACTTTGGAGTCCAGGCAGGTAGCCTGCTTACTTTGCAAGGGACCTTTCCCTCAGCTTAGTAAATGTGGTCATTTTTAACTTTGCAAAGAATCACGTGCAATAAAAACTAACAAAAAAACCCAGTATGTTTACTTGCACATGATTGATGATGAAATTCAGAAGAGCTTCACCTCATTTACTAAGCTAAGGGAAAATTCCCTTGCAAACTGAACAGCATATTTGCCTTCAGTAAATAAACCCTAGGGTCTTGGAAATGACTGAAGCCACTGCATCAGCCTAACAGCCAGGCAACTAGCACATTCAGAAGTAGAGGTCAGCAAAGGAAGGTCCCATATTCTCCCAATATTGGTTACATCTATTCCTGTCCTCCCCCAGTGCGTCCCTTTTTCTAAAGAGCACTCATTCTTCATCCTGGTTATGTTTATTCAATGCCCATGAAAGCAGGAGGCAGGTGTAGGCCAAGAGCTAAGAAAGGAACTTCATCCAATGCTGATCTTTAAAGATGACCACCTGGCAAAATATTCCCACCTTGAAAGACCACACAGCACAGAAGGGCCTTGATGAGTCAGTGTGGCATCCATATATACCGGTCAACATATGCAACCAAAAGCTCTATTGTAAAGTAAATTGTTGAAACAGTGTAGATTTTTTTTTTGCTGACTCGCTGGGAAATTGCATTGTTTTGCATTATTCTGCCCTTACCTCATTGCTGCAATGACCATCTATTAAAGGGAATTCCAGACAGGACATGTCTGGATGAGAAAGATCATTAAAAACTTATTCAGTGTGTGAAGTAATTCATTTCTTGACCAAGTCTATACTTTATAACAAGATGATCTTTCTAGAGATGATGTTAAAAGATTGAAAGGTTCAGGTCAAACGCATACATAGGTGACATAGCTAATCTGCTGCTCTGGCTGCAGTCACTGAACAGACATATCTGGAATTAGGTTTCTGCTATGAGGGAAGAAAGAAAAGGGTCTTTGGAACCTGAGCCAGGAAGTGATTTACTTTACCAGACCCTGGGGCTTGGGAGGGAAATCGTGCAATACAAGAAAAAAAAAACATATTAGATGTCTCAAAGGCTATAGATTCATATATGGGATTTTTTTTTTCTGTACAATATCCACAAGGGGAGGCTTTAATTACAACCTGCAACAAGAAGAAAAGAACTTTAAACATGCCCTCCCAGAAGACACTGTAGCAAACTGCGACCATACTACCTGTTTGAGATAGAATAGGTATTCCACAATAGATAACAACAAGCAAAAACTCCTGTACATTAGTGTGGTGCCCGGGTGTCCTATTGCTCAAGGGATGATCTCTCAGGCCTTGCTGTCCTCTAGGAAAGGGGATATCCTAATAGTCACAAGCTATAACGAGAAAAGAAGAGGGCGCATCAGCCTAGTGCATTATCCCAAGTGCTTCAATAATAAAAACAAGTAAAAAAACTACTCACAAATATGAGAAGGATAGACGCTTATATCAACCACTGGTGTATGGCGGTCAGTGCTGAGACCGTCACTCTCCAGATGAAACCAGAGGGTACATCAAGGTCACTATAGGCTGACGCGTTTTGAAGGGAACATTCTTCTTCAGAGCCTCGGGGCAATGACCACCATACACCAGCGTTTGTTTTAAGCGTCTATTCTTCTCATATTTGTGAGTAGTTTTTTTACTTGTTTTTATTATTAAAGCACTTGGGATAATGCACTAGGCTGGTGCGCCCTCTTCTTTTCTTGTTACATTTTATTTCTACAATAGTACCAGGGTCCTGGCTCTCCAACCACCATCTTACCTATCAGCAGTGAGCTATATGCCACATTATTAGAGAAATTAATGTGCATCCTGGGGCATCTGGAGGGGGGGGGGGGTGGGCCAGGTGAGATTGGCAGTGGAGAGATGCCTTTATCAGGCGAGGAAACAAATCACTTCAAAATGGCGGGATACTGATCCGTCGTCAATAGGGGTTTGGCGGGAGAGGATGAATTCAACAATTATGAGGGAGAGGATGGTTTATCTAAGAAGGGGAAAGATTGGTGTATTTGATAAGATTTGGGTTAAGTGGATAGAAAGCGAGGGCCCGCTATTTAGGGAGGCACTCAATAAATGAAGTAGGAAGAGGATGGTTTGGAGGATGTGTTAGAGTTGGGCAAATGTAAGCTATAACCCAGTAGGGGGGAGGGGAAGAATGGGAGGTATATTGTTGTAACATTATTTTTTTGGAATTAAAATGAATGTTTTGTATTGCATGGTATAATGAAAAGTGAAAAATAAAGTATTTATAAAAAAAAAAGAGAAATGAATGGATATCGTTATATTTGTGTGATTATTATTCTCTTTTAAAGGTTGACTGTATACCGGAATGCCTTACGTTTCTAGACATCTTCTAAGATTTCTGCTGCTGATTTGATGCCATCCCTTTTCATGACTTTAAAATGGACTCCATTTCTCATTCACTATACAACAATTGCAGAATACTGCAAAAAATGGTCACATGTGTAGCACATTATGCAAGGCACCATACTATCCAGTGTCA
>BLSH010361799.1:402046-461951 GCA_018402905.1 Glandirana rugosa
AAAAAAAAAAAAAAAAAAAAAAAAAAAAAAAAATATTTATGAAATAAAAAGTGAAAAGTAATATGGTACGTTATGTTTTGTAAGTAAAATTAAGGTTTTTTTATTACAATGTTGTTATATGGAGGGTAAGAAGGGGAGGGGGGATGACCCAATATCGAATGTAAACGGGTTGAGATTGTGTAGGAGGTTTGGTAGGAGAAGGATGAAGTAAATAACTCACGGAGGGATTTATCGCCCGGGAGCGAAAGATAGGTGAATTGGGTTTAGAATAGTTTATGTGGTTAGAAAGGGGAAGAATCTATTTGGTAGGAGAGGGAGTATTAACAACTTAAGTAGGAGAGGGCGGTTTGGGGATAACTGCTGCCTAGTCATAGGGCGGTAAAACTTCACTAAACAAAGGTAAAAAAAAAAAAAAAAAAAAAAAAAAAAAAAAAGAGAAATGAATGGATATCGTTATATTTGTGTGATTATTATTCTCTTTTAAAGGTTGACCGTATACCGGAATGCCTTACGTTTCAAGACATCTTCTAAGATTTCTGCTGCTGATTTGATGCCATCCCTTTTCACGACTTTAAAATGGACTCCATCTCTCATTCACTATACAATAATTGCAGAATACTGCAAAAAATGGTCACATGTGTAGCACATTATGCAAGGCACCATACTATCCAGTGTCAAGAACATCAGTTCTGTTTATATATTTAATGAGTAGATGCATAAATCCCTGCAACGGGAGCATGTGTCAGGCTGTCGGCAAGCTAGCAGGGACAGAGCTTCCTAGGCGGTGGCAGTAGCAGGCAGATCGAAGAGACAAGCAAACCTTCAGGCAGTGAATCCTCAGACAGCCCCACAGACATCAGTAAAGCATGCTGACACAGGGGATCTGGACAGCCAGGCAGCAGGCCAATGCACCCAAGACATCATACATTTAGCAAGAAGAACAGGCCATATAATAGAAGAGATGGCTACAAATGTATTAATAATCCACAATAGAGTGCAGTGGAGACTGGGTATTAAAAAGGAAGTAAACTCGCCTTGTTTGTACCTGTAGATTAGCCTATAATAAGGCTTACCTATAGGTACTGTAAATATCTCCTAAACTTGCATCATTTAGGAGATATTTACTGTATACGCCAGCTACTACATCATCGGTGCATGCACTCTGAAGGAATGGCCGTCCGTGCCATATCTCAGGGCCTGTGCAGTGACCGGCGGTACCCGCGCACATGTGCAGGAGTGACGTCATCGCAGCTCCGGCCAATCACAGCACTGGAGCCCGGGAATGCGGAAGAAAGATCGGTGAAGATGTCAACCGTGTCAGTGGTGTGCGGGCACCGCTGCAGAGATTCATTCTATGGTAAGTATTGTATGAGATGCATACTAAGCTCAATGTTTTTAAACAGAAGTTGTTTGTTAGCCAGACTTCTGTCGAGCAGGAAGGGTCATAGATGAACTGAAACAGGCAGCTTAATGTGGTTCTAAAGGCAGAAGGTTTTTTACCTTAATGTATTGTCTGTATTAAGGCGAAAAAACTTCTGTGTGCAGCGCCCCCCTTATACTTCCTGGAGCCCGAACTTGTTCCAGCGCTGTTCTGCGCTCTACTCTCTCCGCGCTCGCAGGGCAGATTGATAGCAATGGGAGCCATTGACTCCTGCTACTGTCAATCAAATCCCATGACAAGGGAGCGGGGGGTGGGATGAAGCTTCAAGGTCTGGGTCAATGGACACAGGCAGTGGGGCTCTGGATCAAGCTTGCAGCTGTATGGCTTCCTATGGTGGCACTCTAAAATTAAGGAGGAGCAAGGAGTGCCAGTGAGGGATCAGGGGTGCTCTATGCAAAACCATTGCAGGCATGTATAATATGTTTATTTATTCATTTATTTTTTAAATGTACCCTTTACAATTAGACCCCTTTCACACCGGGTCGTTTTTCAGGCGCTGCGGTGCTAAAAATAGTGCCTGTACAGCACCTGAAACCCCCCCCCCCCATTCTCCCCAGTGTGAAAGCCTGAGTGCTTTTACACTGGGGCGGTGTGCTTTCAGGATGAGAATTAAAGTCCTGCAAGCTGCATCTTTGGGGCGGTACATTGAGCGGTGTGTACACGGCTCCTACACTGCCCCCTCCATTGAGGCGCTCCCAAGGTGGCTTTACACTGCCTTGGAAGCGCCGAACGGCGGCACTTTTTGAGGGTTAAAAGCGCCCCGTTCCCGACTGCATAGCGGTGCCATAGTGCCGCTATAATAGCGGTAAATGCTCTGCTATTTAGCGGCGTTTTACCGCTACCGCCCCTCCCCGCCCCAGTGCGAAAGTGCCCTTACTTTAAGGCTTCCACTTCTGCCTACCCATTTACATAATGAACAGATGATACAATAAGGAGCTAGAGTAACCTGCATACAAGGATCGTATTTGTTATTCTTATCTGGAACCTCAAAACCCATTGTGACATTGCTCAGAAATAGGGGAGGCTAAAACCTACAAGGATGCCCATTAACCTGAAAAGCAAGAGATGAACTTCCCTATTTAGGTGCTTATCCACCATGCAGGTGGTTCTGGGTACTATAAATGCTATATCCTGCAGTGGGGACTATATATTGTATTTTTTTCAAAGAGGTTCATATGAATGAAAACACCACTGCCATTACATTCAGCCTTCAGAAACATAATAGTTTAATATAGATTCAAGTCAGCCCAGCTGATGTTTCATACAACAGCATTTTAGTCTTCTTTATCTTTACACAGAAGCTTCATTTACAGAAAAGTATGTGGATTTATATCTATAAAGGGGTCCCTCTATTGCCATGGCATTTAGTGCTACTATACACAGTGTATTCCTTCTGACCCATTTACACTCCTCTATTAAGTTTGCAAAGTTTTATTCTCAAGTTATGTTTACAGACCAGGACAGGAGTTTGGAAAAAAAGGATAACAGCTATAATAAAATGCTTTTTACGTGACCTTTTACTCTTATTAATTACGTTGACGATTTATTTCAAAAAGTGTCAGCTCCCAGTTGAATTCCAGCTGTGAGTAGTAAGTGCCGACAGACATAAATAACATCATTAAAGAGAAGCATTTGTGAACTATCAGTCACCTAAAACAAATTTCTATTTCTAGCTTTAATACTAGCAAAATACAATTCCTCATTACAGGGACTCAGCTATACAGAAAGCACAAATATACATCAGCTGCCTATACAGAGCATGAAACCGTAGGCATGTATACATAACGACATACTGTGATGCGATTCACATAGCAACCGGAAAAATAAGAAACATGCAAAAATACATTTCAGTTTAAACAGCTGCAAATATTTGCAAAGATTGTTTTTATTAGAAAATGTTGCTCATTTTTTGCTACATATTTTTCTTCTCACTATACAATGTGACAGTCACAAGGCGTACTGTCTATTATATGCTAAAAAAAAACTGTAAAATATACATGATATATTTAGACTTTGGGTAACCACTTCAGCCCCGGAAGGATTTCCCCCTTTAGGACCAGAGCACTTTTTGCGATACGGCACTGCGCCACTTTAACTGACAATTGCGCGGCCGTGCCACGTTGTACCCAAACAATTGACGTCCTTTTTCCCCCCACAAATAGAGCTTTCTTTTGGTGGCATTTGATCACCTCTGCGTCATTTCTGATCACCACTATAAACAAAAAAAGTGACAATTTGGTAAAAAAAAAAACAATATTTCTTACTTTTTGCTAATCAGCTGCAGTCACTGTTTGGGTATTCTGGGTGCCAGCTGTCAGAATACAAAAAAAATGGAGATTCGTCCATCCACATTGTTTAGGGTGAATTGGAGAATGTATGGATTTATCTTGTTCGGCCCAGTGGCAAAATATTACGTGTAAGTCCAGTCTGAAGCTGAATTTAAGGTATGGATTTTATAGAAGATTTACATCTATCCAGCTTGGACCAATGTAACTATGCATATGCCATACCTGTGCAATCCCTGTGAAAGCTAATTGTAGTAGTCTCTGCTAATAAACTGATAGCCACTGTCTTCTGGGTCCTATGCTGAGTGGCTGCCCTTCTGCATAGTAACCACACAGGGGGTTGCCCATTTGGCACAGGTGCCAATATCCTACAGTTTGGACCATAATGAGTATTAGTGAGATTGCAGCAAGCTTGCTATTGCTTGCAGGTAACTACTCCCAGATCACAAATCCTTTGCATCATTTGCTATTATTATCCTGTTTATGGGAGGCTTAAGACTAGATACTAGTTAACTGAGTTATTAGCCCCAAAGACATATGTAATTTGTAATACTAGGGAATATATAAATAGAATTGAAACATGCAAGTCAGTTTTGCATGGTTGCTAGTAAGTTGAATCATATAACCGTCTTGCATCTTGGGGATTGTAGTAGTGAGATATCCCCATTAGAATTCTCAATTGCACACTATTGCTGTGCTGAAGCTTAAGCCAAATGATGATGTCACTATGACTTGATGGATTTTTCATAATGTAACATTAAAACTAACTAGGGATTCCAGATGCGGGAGGTAGAAGACTTCATTATAGGTTTGTGAGAGGGGAGGTCACACTGTTGTTAGCAAGAGATTTAACTCATCAGTGCTCACCCAAAACTAAAATATCAGTTATAGGGATGATGAACATTAGAAATAATCTCAGCCTTACCTTCTATCTTGCACAGTTTCATCTCCGTTCTTTAATAGCTTACTCCGATTTAACTGAATACTATAGATTCTAACAGTGTGCATTAGATGCAGAGTCTGCCTCATCATTCATCATCTAGCCTTACTGCCTATGCTATGTACCGTCCACCACCAGCCCCTCCTGCCAGCCATGATCTGTCTGGATTGCATAGAGAAGCACAGAGATCTAGTGATGATGCCATTGGGTCTAAAATGCGGTATGTAATAAAAACAGAAAGTTTTATTTAATCATTTCATTAGCATGTTGATGGAGGGGCTTACCAATCATTACCAATCATGCAGCTTACCAATCATTAGATGTGGTGGCTGCATCCATTTTCTTTTCCTATTCTTTTTTTCCTCTGTTTTCACCTGATGATCTGGCCAGTAACATACCTTTTGTATTATACAGATACAACTCTGAATGTGTGAGAACAAGAGGCACAGCAGACAGCAGCAATGTCAGTCTTGAGTGGGAGGATGGTGTTAAATGTATTAGCCGATTTAGATACACTAATAAACTAAAGTTATACTCCAGAAAAAACCTTCAGCATGTAGCTCCTCCCCCTTACCTGAGCCCAATCCCGATCCAGCAATGTGCATGAGATCGGCTGCTGTCCCGGGTCTCTGCCTCCTCATTGCCTGAGACACAGCAGCGGGAGACATTGGCTGATGCTGCTGTCAATTACAGCCAGTGAGGCAGGAGCGGGTTAAGGCCAAGCCCTGTTCTGAGTGTCTTATGGACACTCAGAGTGGGGATCGGGAGCAAGCACGCATGAGTGCCCCCATAGTAAGTGGGGAGGAGCCCAAAGCACTAATGTGGGACAGGTAGGTAAAAGGTTTGATATTTTTTCTGACCTCTAAGACTGAGAACTGAGCAATCAAAGAATGCTGCTCACTCCATTTTCAGTGAGCGGAGAGACAGTGACTATTAGGCTCTCTGCCCTGCCCCTCTGGCACTCACAGGCCTGTGGAAGGGAAAAGGAGTAACTGGCTCAGGTTCTCAGCAGCGCACTGAGAGGCTGAGCCAGCTGCTGGTCTAGGCATCTGGGTGGATCCTAACATTGGGATCCCTCCAGAGTCTGCACCGGCTCTGTGACGTCAGCGGACTTTCGCTTGCTGTTGTTGAATACGGGTCAAAGGAGTGCAGAACAAAGTGCACTCCTGTGATCCCCAAGAGAAGTAGGGCCAAAAAGCTTTGGCCCTACTTCTCCTTTAACAAGAGAGTTCAGTAAGAACTTATTAGAAGTAATTTGTAAAGATATGGGCTATTCTAAAATGTATTAACTGTGCAAAGTCTGCAAGGTCTATCGAGTATCTGAAAGGAAACTGGAAACTGGGAGGCACAGTGGTGTAGTGCAGTGGTTCTCAACCCTGTCCTCAAGTACCCCCAACAGGCCATGTTTGCAGGTTTTCCTTTATCGTGCACAGGTGCTTTAAATCAGAGTCAATAGCTTGGTATTCCAGACAGCTATTTTATTAAAGAGAAATTCCCAAAACCTGGCCTGTTGTGGGTACTTGAGGACAGGTTTGAGAACCACTGGTGTAGTGGATAGCACTTTCGCCTGGCAGCAAAAGGGTCCCTGGTTCGAATCCACACCACGACACTACCTGCCTGGAGTTTGCATGTTCTCTCTGTGCCTGTGTGGGTTTCCTCTGGGTACTCCGGTTTCCTCCCACACTCCAAAGACATGCTAGTAGGTTAATTAGATCCTGTCTAAATTGGCCCTAGTACATGTATGAATGTGAGTTAGGGACCTTTGATTGTAAGCTCCTTGAGGGTAGGGACTGATGTGAATGTACGATGTATATGTAAAGCGCTACGTAAATTGTCAGCGCTATATAAGTACTTGAAATAAATAAAATAAAACTGAGTTGCTTATAACAATCAGCAAGTGTTCCCTTGTCATGTTCCCTGTATGAAACAATTTCGGATACCTAAATACATGCAAACCAAAAGTCACTCATTTTAGAAGGTGATAGACTATAATGACATCACCATAGGCCTGAATGGCCACAAACAGATAAGCACATCCATTTTTTTAACATACACATTAAAAAGCAAATGTGTGCATGTTTATTAGGGTGTTTGTGTGTCTGGTATATAATAGTGTGTTTATGTACAGAAATGTATTCTTACATTACAATAACCTCTATGATCTTACGGTAATGGAAATGTGAATTCAGTAGATATTCTATCTCTCCATTCTTCATTTTATGTGCTATGTGGCCCTTGGAGAGGAAAGTCTTAGTACAGTCCTGACTCTTCCTTGACCCCATTACCAGACAAGATTGTGCGTGGTGCATACAGCTGGATCCAATGTATATAGTGAAGCTGAGCATAGTGACAGCTGCAGGGTTTGTCTTATGATAGATCAATAATCATTTCTTTGTCCATTTCCTAGTCTTATGCAGCCCTATGTAACTTTTCACTTCCACTGTATAACAAACCACCCCTTCCCCAAAAGCTGGAGTACAGAGTCCTGGAAGCACAAGGTGAAGTGTCTCCTCCAAGTTCAAATATTATGACTAGCTCATTTTATTGAAGCAACTCTTATAAAGGAACAGTGTGCTGCCATGTCTGGCAGCAAGTGGAAAGAATGCTTCCCTTCCATATGCCTTGCATAAAATGAAAAATCCTTATGTGAAAAATAGACCAAAGGGTCTGTTCACAACAAAATGGGAATACAATCTAATATCAATCTGACATATAGATGTTAGCATAGTTAAACTTGCAAAGTACTCACTTCGATGTCATGGGTTTTAGCAACTCTAAACCACTTGTCTAGTGTGCACTTTTACCCTCTTCCTGTCCAGGCCAATTTTCCGCTTTCAGCACTGTCGTACTTTGAATGACAATTGCGTGGTCATGCAAACTAAATTTTGTTCATCTTTTTGAAAAAGATAGAGCTTTCTTTTGGTGGCATTTAATCTCCACTGGGTTTTTTTATTTTTTGCTAAACAAAAAGTTTGAAAAAAAAAAGTCATTCTTACTTTCTGTTACAAAATTTTGTAAATAAGTAATTTTTCCCTTCACTGATGTGTGCTGATGAGGCTGCACTGATGGGCATTGATAGGCGGCACCGATGGGCATTGATGAGGTGGTACTGATGGGCACTGATCAGTTGGCAATGATGAGGCTCCACTGATAGGTGGCACTGATAGTCGGCAATGATGGGCATTGATAGGCGGCAATGATGGGCACTGATAGGCAGCAATGATAGGCACTGGCAGGCAGCACTGATGGGCACTGGTTGGCAGCACTGATAGGCACTGGTTGGCAGCAATGGTGGGCACTGGTTGGCAGCACTGATGGGCACTGGTTGGCAGCACTGTTGGGCACTATTTGGGCTGCACTCATAATGAGGGTAGATGTTTGCTAGTTATCGGCTCTCCTCTCCACACGCGCCGTCAGCGTGAGGAGAGGAATGCCAATAACTGGCAAATCCGGTTTACACTGTGATCAGCTGTGATTGCACACAGCTGATCACAAAGTAAAGAGCCACTGAGATTGGCTCTTTACCACAATCTGTGACCAGCTGTGTCTCAAGGAAACAGCAATCACAGATGTCTGTGGATGCACATCGCGGGGGGGGGGGGCGCGATTATGGGAGAACACTATATGATGCCCTCGCAGGAATATGCGACAAAGCTGTAGCCGTCATTCGGCTATAGTGCAGACATGAAGAGGTTAAAATCCCCTAAATCAATCATGGCAAGCTGTAGTATAGAGGCCTAGTTAACAATTTTCTATATATAATTTCCGTCTTCTGCATAATAACTTATCCAAGCAGCAGTATTACCTGGTATAGAGCTTGCATAAAAAACGAATGTACAATAAATCAGTTGAATATATGTCTAAAAAACTGTATCCTATATTATTTCCAAATAGCACAGGTTGCGATGGTACGTTTGTCCCTAATGTGATTATTTAAAGCCTGGAAAATACTAGGCAATGTTATTCACCCATAGCTAGACTGCTAGCTATTGCTACTATGCCCTCTGGCAGTCACAGACCCCAATACTGTCCCTTCATAATTCTATTCCCAAAGCACAGATATTTATACTCTAACAAAGAATATGTGCAGCGAGAAATCATCATACATGGTCATTACAAGGTAAATAATCTATTTAAGTTTGTTGCATTTTTGGAAATAGCTTTCCAATCTTTTTAATTATCTGACCAAGTTTAAAGAGAAGACAGTTGCTATCCTGTCTCCACCAATTCATCACATTTAGACATTTCCATGGCAGCAGACTCCATCATTATCATTTTAAAGGGAATGAATAAATGACTTGATTGCCATGTTCTTAATATATACAAATCTACAGCCTTCTACTCGTTTCTTTAAAATAGCATTATGCATACCTTATAATTCTTGTTAGTTGTGGATGGAGCTGTGTGTAGGCAGGCTATGTTATGCTATGGGGATGCGGGAGCTGTGTGAACACAGCCGCAAGTCCTAATTTGACAGGTGTGTGGAGGCAGGTGTACGTCCCTGAACACAGACAGTGCGCATTTGGGGCCACTCACCCTCACCTGTCAAATTAGGACCTGCAGCTGTGTTCCTGCAGCCACTGCGTCCTCAGAGTATCAGGCGGGTCCAGCCGCACAAACAAACCGCTTATTAACACCGCGTGGGCCAGAGAACCCATATGAAAGATCTTTTTTTTTTTACATTTTTTTTTCTCACAACATTGGTGGGGGCTTTGGTGAAACATCAGGGGTCTGTAGTGCGTTATGATAATTGGACATCAGGGTCTAAACCAGTGGCGTATCATCCATGGGTGCAGGGTGTTCACTGAACACCGGCCCCGAGGGGTGGGGGGGGCCCAGTGCTCTGACCAACACTGCACTTAAGGATGATCTGTCCCTGGTTGACAGCTGGGGATTATCGGTGCGGTGTGGGCTTGCACACGGGCCCACTAATTTCATGATACGCCCCTGGTCTAAACAGACCCCTGATATCTCACTTTTGAGACAGAGAAAGGGACTGAGCATATCAATTCCTCAGTCCCTTTCGCTGCAGCCTCAGCTGAACAGAAAGTGCTCTGCACAGAGGATTCTGTTCATTGACAAACTGAAGCATAATAAACACAGTTATGAATGTACACAGTAAGTGATTGGTACCAGTCACCAGTAAATATTTACTGGCCTCTTCTTCGCTCTTTATCCTGAAAATCTCCCAGTGTGCCGGTGGGAGGCGAGAGGAGGGAAACCGGAAGCACTGTGGAGAGGCACATGGTGCAGGGGGAAGAGGATGGTGCCCAGGGAGGGTGATAGGCATGGGGCAATTACTGGAACCGGTCCCCTGTATGGCTCTCTCTGCAGCATGTGTTTGTTCTAAATGCAGTACATGCATTTACTTAGAAGACTGTTACCTACTAGTCCCAGCATAGGTGGAAGCTCAGGGGTTGTGTTTGATCTAGTCTGGCTTGCAATTTGGGAAAGCAAAAAGAATGGACCTCAAAAAGACCAATTGTGTCCAAAGCAAATTAAAAACAGCCCCCAGAATTGTTATCCAAGCTACACAAAGAAAGTAAACAGAAATCTACAAACCAATTTGTATAGCACGCTTCAAAACGCAAGTTTTTCAAATAGAAAAAAAAAAGGAAACCCATCGATATAATCCTTTAGGGCCAGCTTACACCACGTTTCTGCATGCATGTATTTGATGCATTTTTGTTGGGTTCCATTCCACTTCTTTCCCCTCTTGTTTTCCCCCTTTATTTCCATTCAGAGAATGTGCGTTCTGGTTAGTTTTTGATGTGTTTTGCTGTATTCTAGATACATTCCATACAGAAAAAATGGAGCATGTTCTGCTTTTGTTGACTGCACTAGAACTAGCTGCACTAGTGTGAACTTAGGCCATTGGAATACATGAAAAACACTGTCCATGCGTTTTTGGTGCAGAATAAAAACACTGGATGTGGTGTGAACCAACCATAAAAGTGGAATTTTACTCTCTAAATACACTATTTTTAATCATTATGCTGCTAGCCTTAGGCCCCTTTCACACTTGTGCGAGTTGTCCTGTGATTTGGGACTGCAAAGTCCGATGACAAGTCTTTCCCCATTATTTCCAATGAGTACCATTCATATCTGTATGACTTTCAAGTCGTGCTGACATCAAAGTAGTCCCTGCATTACTTTGGTCCAACTTTGATGCAACTTGAGGTCCATAGACTTCAATGTTAAACCCTCAAAGTCTCATGCAAATTGCACCTGAATAATATAGATGCGATTTCTGTACTATTTCTGTACGACTTTGTAATATGTTTTCATTGAGCCAAAGTTGCAACAAAGTCGGACCAAAGTCGTACTGATCCGTAAATCGCGGTAAAAAAAATTGGTAAAATCGGGTCGCACAAGTGTGAAAGGGGCCTAAATAAAATCATAGGAAAGTACAGTATATTCTATTTGTTTTCAACATTATTTTTACAGTTGCTTTCTAAATTCTGGCTTAGGCCAAAATGATATCCTAAATCTAAGGAATCTTCATGGACATTTGCTTTCTTTCAACTGGAGAAGGAGAGGAGGGATTTTCTCTGCTAAGCACACCCTCCTGCACACATGCCTGAGCCAAGGGCAGATGGATTCCAGGAAGTAAATGCTAAACAAGAATCATCTGCTCCTATTCAAGATGACTGACTAGAAATGTTAGAGGGTTTAAAGTGATTTCTCAACAAAATGAAGCATGGAGATATGGATGGATGGGAGAGTTTGCCTTTTAAAAATGAATTAAATAGCATTTTCGGTTTGTGGTACTCAAATACAGTTCCGTTTTAATGAACTAAGTTTACTATCTGAAATAATCTTTAATAGTTTATGTGATAAATAAAACAATTGTACCTATTGATCAGTTCTGATTCTACCTATTGATGTTTAAGGCTGACCATACATTATACAATTGTTTTATACAGTTTTCCTTTAGATTTACCAAAACCATATAATATGAAGTCACACCTAATCACTTTCAATTTGTATGCAATCAGGCAGGCCCCTGCACTACATAGTTGAAGGTAAATCTAAAGGAAATTGAATGAGAAAATTGTATAATGTATGGCCAGCTTTTGTCTGATTGGCTGCGGTATTCTTTTCCATTTCTCTACTATATTATTATTATTATACAGGATTTATATAGCGCCAACAGTTTGCGCAGCGCTTTACAATAAAGAAGGGACACAGTACAATTACAATACAGTTCAATACAGAAGGAATAGGAGGGCCCTGCTCGTAGAGTTTACAATCTAAAGACTATATCCAAGTCCAATCATTTTTAATGTACACTCACGGGCCACTTTATTAGGTACACTTGTTCAATTGCTTGGTAACACAAATTGTTAATCAGCCAATCACATGGCAGCAACGCAATGCATTTAGGCATCTAAACCTGGTAAAGATGACTTGCTGAAGTTCAAATCGATCAGAATGTGAGAAAAGGGGGATTGAAGTGACTTTGAATGTGGCATGGTTGTTGGTGCCAGACGGGCTGGTCTGACTATTTCAATAACTGCTGATCTACTGGGATTTTCACACACAACCTTCTCTCGGGATTACAGAGAATGGTCCAAAAAAGTGAGTGGCAGTTGTGTGGATGAAAATGCCTTATTGATGTCAGAGTTAAATGGGCAGACTGGTTTGAGATGATAGAAGGGCAACAGTAACTCAAATAACCACTCGTTACAACTAAGGTATGCAGAATACAATCTCTAAACGTACAACACATTGAACCTTGAAGCAGATGGGCTACAACAGCAAAAGACCACACTGGGTGCAACTCCTGTCAGCTAAGAACAGCAAACTGAGGCTACAATTTGCACAGGCTCACCAAAACTGGACAATAGAAGACTGTAAAACATTGCCTGATCTGATGAGTCTTTTTCGGCTGCAACATTCAGATGGTAGGGTCAGAATTTGGCATAAACATGAAAGCGTGGATCCATCCTGCCTTGTATTAATGATTCAGGCTGGTGGTGGTGGTGTAATGGTGTGGGGGATATTTTCTTGGCACATTTGGGCTCCTTAGTACTAATTGAGCATCGTTTAAACCCCACGGCCTACCTGTGTATTGTTGCTGACCTAAGGTTGCCACATCATCCCTTTAATCCAGGACATATATGAATTACATTCCAAGTGAGTTTAATTACCACCTTAACCAGCGACAGAATCTTTGCAATTAATATGTGTCCTGGATTAAAGGGATGATGTGGCAACCCTATGCTGACCATGTCCATCCCTTTATGACTACAGTGTACCTAGGGTTGCCACCTCATCCCTTTAAACTCAAACAAATATGAATTACACAGGTTCTGAGGCTAATTTAATGCAGATAAGGCACCAAGTGAGTTTAATTATCACCTTAATTAGCCACAGAACCTGTGTAAATAATATGTGTTTGGGTTTAAAGGGATGAAGTGGCAAACCTATGTGTACCCATCTTCTGATGGCTCCTTCCAGCAGGATAATGCACCATGTCACAAAGCTCAAATCATCTCACCACTGCTTTCCTGAACATGGCAATGTGGTCACTGCACTTCAATGGCCTCCACAGTCTCCAGATCTCAATCCAATAGAGCAGTGGTTCTCAACCCTGTCCCCAAGTACCCCAACAGGCCATGTTTTCAGGTTTTCCTTTATCTTGCACAGGTGCTTTCAATCAGAGTCAATGACTTGGTATTTTGGACAGCTATTTTATCTAAGAGAAGTTCCCAAAACCTGGCCTGTTGGGGGTACTTGAAGACAGGGTTGAGAAACACTCCAATAGAGCACCTTTGGGATGTGGTGGAAGGGGAGGTTCACATCATGGAAGTGCAGCCAACAAGTCTGCAGCAACTGTGTGATGCCATCATGTCACTATGGAGCAAAACCTCTGAGGAACGTTTCCAACACCTTGGTGAATCTGTGCCATGAAGAATGAAGGTAAAAGGGGGTCCAACCCGATACTAGCAAGGTGTACCTAACAAAGTGTCCGTTGAGTGTATTAGCCTTACCACAGCTAAAACATAGCTACTCCCTGAGAAGACCCTACAGCAGTGGTTCTCAACTCCGGTCCTCGGGGCCCCCAAAGAGGCCAGGTTTGCAGGATAACTGAAATACATCACAGGTGATATCATTTGCTTCTCAGTGATTGCAGTATTCTAGTCTGCATCTCCCCAAGGTAATACTGAAAATCTGGCCTGTTAGTGGGTCCCAAGGACCGGAGTTGAGAACCACTGCCCTACAGAATGCCATCTGTTCAAATGAAGAAGTTTTTGCTTAGAACCCTGTTGCACAAAAATCAAGCTAAAGAGTTAAAGAGAGTAAAACAAAGAAAGAACCGTCCCCACAGCTAAGATTTCCAGGGGCAAATTACTATGTGTTACAAATCTACAAACAAACCAGCAATCACGGAAGAATCTAAATTACCAGGAAAGAGAAAGGAAAGCCACAAAGTTATGCCGAAGAAAACATTCTTCAATTGTGCCATCCTTATGATATTATTGTATTTATTTTGGTGGCTTCATTTTCCTCCTGAGATATTATAGATGAAATTCAACCCTTTAAATCCATTTCCTCAAAAGCAAATTGAATTGAATTCCCTGAAAAAGAAATGACTTAATTGTAGCACCAGAGCTATTACGGCAAATTAAAATATTTATAATAAACAGAGCCTAGCCTCCATCATAAAGCCTTGCCCAGCAATTATCCTATAAATAGCGTAAATGCACTCTGATGTAACCGTAATTCCCACTATGCATTACAAATGTAGGTCACACCCAGCTGGACTTCCTTCCTTTTAAATGAATGAGGTGGCTTTAAGAGTAAATCATGGTGCCTTGCGTCAGGATTTAATCATTTACAGCTTTCAATTCAAATCAATATAAATAATAATGTGAACAATTACTTTCTTCCTTCTTTAAAGCTTAACTCCAGGCACGTATAGAAAAAACGAAAATGAATACAACAATTTCCTAATTAAAATATTATTAAATGTATTTTACATATTTTTATGAAATTGATACAGGCACCTGGGCTTTCTTTATATTGGCCTCTAGTATTGCACTGGGCAGCAGCTCTAGAGGCCAAATCCAGCCTTGCTGCAATGGCATGCACAGAGCTGTCTGCTTTGCACAGGAATATGTTTACAACAGATAAGAGCAGAATCAGTGTGTGCGAACTCATCAGTGTGCTGTTCCTTTTTCAATGTCCAATCATCAGGCTGAGGGTGAATCCCAGACCAAGCTGTTCTGCTTAGCTGCAATGGACCTGGGTTTGCTGTCTGGCAGGAGTGACTGAATCACAAGACTGAATTCAATGTTCTTTGACATGTTTTCCAGCTATGTATTTCTCTCCTTGCCTGAAATTCAGCTTCAAAGAGGCACGTGGGCATAGCTCCTTTACATAACTCCTTCTTTCATTAAACACATATCACAACAATTGCAAAAACATTATATGCATACATACAGTCAGTGGTGGTTGGTGCGCAATATTTTGGGGGGAGGGGCAGCAAATAAACCTGCCCCCCTCACTCACACATACCAACACTGCCACCCCCCATGCACAGGCCGGCCTTGGTACTAACACTGCTCCCCGCTCTCCACACTGGCTCCCCCTCATCCTCCCATCTGCAATCAGGGCAATCCATCCACATCCGTCTACTCTGCCTGCATCCGTCTCTTCCCTCCCAAGCAGCTCTCGTTACAGGCGCTGCTTCTCCTCCCAGCCAAACAGGAAGTGGGTCCTGAGACCCGATTAGCCGGGAGTTCTAAGACTCCCGGCCAATCAGGTCTCAGGACCCGCTTCCTGATTGGCTGGGAGGAGAAGCAGGAAGACATTAGCGAATATTAATATTTTGGGTGGGCTCAGGGCACAGTATTCTGCGCCCTGAGCTCACCCTTTTTTGAAGCCAATTAGAGCCTCAGGCTCTAATCATGTGCTTAAAAAAAACCCCATTGAAATCCATGCGTCCGGTGCTCTGAATGTAGATTAGGGGGCAGGCACATGGATTAGGGGGGGCGGCGCCCCTAATGGAGCTGCCGGCCCAGGCATTCAGTATATTTATTGATGGCAAAAACAGTGGGGTTGGTTTACTAAAACCTGGAGAGTGCAAAATCTGGTGAAGCTGTGCATGATAGCCAATCAGCTTCTAACTTCAGCTTGTTCAATTAAGCTTTGACAACAAAAAAAATGGAAGCTGAATAATTACTAA
The DNA here is from genome assembly GCA_018402905.1 of Glandirana rugosa. Lineage (NCBI taxonomy): Eukaryota > Metazoa > Chordata > Amphibia > Anura > Ranidae > Glandirana > Glandirana rugosa. The sequence continues at coordinate 417,907 of BLSH010361799.1, forward strand.
TGCAGAGCTGCACCAGATGTTTGCACTCTCATAAAATCAACCCCACTGTGTAGGATAGAAGTGAATTTTATATGGATTTGATTTAATAAGAATATTTTTTTATTGGTGCACCAAATGGAAATTTTGGTATCGAAACTGAAAATATAGGATGCACTTGGCCGAAACCCAAAAATTTGTTTTAATATATATATATATATATGATTGTATTATATTTGACTTTTTAATTAGTATCTTAAATTTAAATGAATATGAATTTATTGTCGGCCATTATCAGCGCCTTTAGTGCAAGAAAAGCTCAAGAAAAATGCATCCCTTTAAAATCTATGTATGTGTTCACACTGGTCAGTTGCACTTCTGTTGTGGTGTTTAAAATCTCACTTGCTGCATTTTTTGGTCAGTTAAAAAACTGCACCAAAAACACACCTCTATGTTGAAATGCATTAAAAATGCAAGAACACATCAATAACGTACCCGTATTATGTCTTTATTGCGGTTTTTGAGTCACATGACCTATAAAAAACACACCATAAGTACAGTAAAATCGTAGGAAAAATGGTGGCAAAATCGTGGTAAAATAGTTTGCATTTTTAGCTGCATTATCAGCACCTTTTTCTCTATCTGCAAAATGCTGAAAATATATGTTTCGGCTGCCGAAATTTCTGTGCATCTGTAATATTTTTGTAATTTTTATACATCTCAGTGGCACCCACATTACTACTGGATAGTACTGTTTTTAATACTTTTTTGCTTATATAATTTAGCTGCCTATAGCATTTTAAAGCACCTGATAGACAATAGTAGTGCAATAAACATTTTTTTGTATTTTTAATCTTGCTTTGTCTCTTCAAGGGTTTGCCCTTTAATTATTGCCAACATTAACACATTCTATAGGCAACAGTACAACACAGTGATGGTCTGGCCTAAAACAACACCATCCAAATGTACTTATCAGTGGTCCCAATCAACACCTATTGGACCCCAATGACATGCTGATTTGGATTACTGCTTTAATTGGTGTTGCAATTAGCAGTCAGGAAATCTAAAAGCAATCACAGTGCTGCAAACTATTTGGGAACCTAAATCAAAGGATATTTGACAATAAAACTTGTAGTGTAGGTGCTAGGAAAGCCTCTAATTAGAGTGAAGCTATTAGTAATAGCATTACAGAACTGTAACTGAAAAGCTGCATGGTTCCTGTATGATGGACATCCGTGATGCAGTAAAGTAGTACTTTTTTTTTTCATTTCAAATAATTTACTATTATTCCTCAGTTGTTGTGGCACTTTGCAGACTGCTGAGATAAATGTTGTGCCTGCTGAACAATTACTCTGGCAGCATGGAGCCATATCTGCTGAGCTTACATCTACAGTTAACCGCAAGAAAGGATGAATTTCAGAAATTAATTTTTGAATAATTTTTACTATATGTTTCACCTTATAGAAAGCTCCTTCCATCAACCAATAGCCACATAATGTGGCCAGAAAGGTTAAAAATGTATTTAGTAGACTAATGTGCTTTATCATTTGTATCTCTATCATGTGTGCACGCATGTGTATCAGGAAATTCTGGAATAGGAAATTATGTCTATATCAAGGAATATGATGGAAATATCCTGCTACCTCTGTGCCTAGTGCTTTTCCAAAAGAATGCTAGTTTTGGCTTGGTAAGGCACCCTTGGTAAGGGTTTGGGTTTGGCTTTTGGCTTGGTAAGGCACCAATCTCATATCTTTGGAGTCAGGTAGATGCCCAATGGTCAACAATTCTTAGGTAGCTTGGAAAGCCTAGCCCAAAAATAAGCACCATCTTCCTCCACTCGCTTCTCACGTTAAAATGAACTATTTAAATAAGGTGCTCTGCAGTCCTTAGCAGATTTGCTTGTCTTCCAATGTTGGAATTGTCCAACTGCCTCCTAATGTTTTTGGGCAGCCTAAAGTTGGTTACTTGATTTTCACTAACAATCTAAGTGACTCCAGCATCTACAGTGGCAATAATGCAAAGGACACAAAGATACCCATATAGAGCAGGGAGTGTCCTGCTGAGATTTTTCTCTAACCAGTTATTTGATTGATTTTGTTTCTCAGAGAAAATGGAGAAATCATTAGTCTGCTAAAAGGAAAACCGCAACTATGGTATCTGTTGTTTGTTGACTGTTTGACAAATTTGTAGTTGCCAATGACTGGGCTAATTGCATATCATTGTACTTTACATGTGCAGCCCTGATTTGCTTATTACTCTAAGGATTTCACATTCTTTATAGCATGATATTCTGTGATTGAACTTGCTGTACAAACTCCAGACAGAAAGTGTCAGCATTGCACAAAGTAATCTGAAGCTTCTGCTAGGTTAAAGCACAGTGCAGAGCTACCTGACCCTTACTGATTAGAGCTCAAGAGACCAAGACCAGGATAACGTAACACTTCATCAAAAGCTTGGAAGTAATGCTCACCTATGTTATAGCATCGTTTCCTAATAGCCCAGGGCACATATGCTGTGAAATGTTAAACAGAGGAAGGGTGGGAAGCAAATACGCAAAAATGCTGGCCTGGGGTCACATGGAAAATAGTCTCTGTGTTTGATGAAAAGTGATGTGACACCTCTTAGACATATGATCTGTTGATGGAGCCATTGTGGACGTAATAGGCATTATGAAGGTGTCCTACTAAAGACAATTCACAAAAGATTTATAAAGTTATTGTCTCCCTCCCTATATGAAAGTCACAAGATAGCCCCAAACCACTATATAGTCATAAAAGCAGTATTCAAATGCAAACTATCAAATGCTAATTACTACTAGATAACAACTAAATATATTAAACATAAAATACAACTGAAAACACTTAGGGCCCGTTCACACAGGGGCAATTTGTGTTCCGTCTTGAGTCACCTCAAATTGCTTGACAAGTGACATCCCATTGAAATGAATGGGAGCCATTTTAATGTACGCTACCGAGTTGCTCCGACTTCAAAAAAAGGTTCCTGCACGACTTCAAGGCGACTTCTATCCGACTTGTGCCCATAGGATTCAATAGAAGTTGCCTCCAAGTCGGATCTCCCATCTTAATGCAAGTGACTTTACAGTGAAAAGAATAGAATTTATTTGGGGCAACCCCCTCCTTCTCTTCTCTGATTGGCCACAGGCAAAGTCACCTGGCATAAGTCGTGTTGTAAGTCACCTGAAGTTGCGCTGAAGTCGCCTTCAAGTCATGCTGAAAGTCGCCTAGCAAATTCCCCTGAAGTCGGATCGCCCCTGTGTGAACGGGCCTCACCAGTAAGCTCGAAAATTCAAATTGTTAGAGCTGATACAAAAACACCATTAAAACAAACATAAATTTAAGAAATATAAGTAAGCAGCATCCTCTTAACACTGCCTGCTTGAAAATTGGAGATACATTGCTTATGTTTAGTTAACACTTTTGCATCATGGAATATAGTATCAATGTACTATATATCTGAGCATTTAGTTAATATAAATAATGTCTCAACCCCATCAACACTTGCAAAGTTTAGTCCAGTCTGAAACAGTTTCCAAAATATAGTGCACAGTAGCTGCCAGAACACATGTACTGTCATTCCCTTATGTAATTCAGCTTGATGTCAAATCAGTAGCAAACACCTTTAGGAGTATGAAAAAACCACAAGCTAGGTTAAATATTACACAGACATAAGCAAATCCAAATAGCGGTATACATCTTACATATGTCTTCTATATGACAAACACAAAATCCTCCAAGTGTGATCCAACTGGTAAACAGCAAGCAGAGAAGGCATGAGTTCATCGTGTCCCCACAATTGCTAATAGTGATTTCTATACTACTGTCATTGTCATCTATGGAGTCATATGTCTAAAGTCCTATCACTGTAGGATATCCAGTGGGAGATGTGGGCACATGAATAGGAGTGAAGTAGTTGTGGTATTAAACTGTAGTGGAGACAGACACCAACATAGCTCCCAATTGTCCCTGATTTCGAGGGACTGTCCCTGATTTGGAACAATGTCCCTCTGTCCCTCTTTCCTCCTCATTTGTCCCTCATTTTGGTCTGATGCATATACCTATATATACAAATGCACTATTTATCTATCAGAAAGTGTTTTACAATGCTAAACCTTTCATCAAATTACTAAATTGCTGCATTTGTACATTTAAAAAGCCAATATAAAGGAAATGAAGTGGTAAAAAAAAAGCACTTGTGGGTATAATTAATACTTTTTTTGTAGAATTCTCCTTTAAGGGGGCGTGGTAGGGGTAGTGTCCTATGCCTACATACTTTTGCTAATAGAAGTCCCTCATTCCCATCTCAGAAAGTTGGGAGGTATACCAAAACAGCAGGCTTCCAGGGGAAGCAGCACTTGAACAGGTGAGAAAACCTGTTCAGATCAACATTGTTCCTCCCTGTTAATACAGCTCTGGCATTGCTCTCTATGCGCCCCTTTCCCCTCTGATCTTGTACGTTTATTCTGATGGCAATTTAGCCTAATGGTGTTTATTACATTGTGCCTGAACATCTTACTGTTTACTCTAGTCCAGCATTTCTCTATATTTTTACCCCAGAGGAACCCTTAAAGTAATTTTCAGGTCTAAGGGAAGCCTTGCTAAAACCAATTCATTGGAGGTCAGTGAGAAAAATGCTCCTTAGATTTGTGGCTAGTGGAGAGAATGTCTCTTATGACAGTGTTCATCAGATTGTTACCCTTACAGATCACTGATCTCAAGTAGCTGGCTTGATAAAGACACAAAAAATGATGGTGCTCCTAAATCCCCTTTTCTCCTTCCTGGAAAAGAAAGCAAGTCTCAACCACTTACTTTTGCATATTTACAAATATCTCAAGTGCAAAATTCACTTTCTATAAGTAGTCTCAGCTTCGCTCTCCTCTTCCTAGATTTCTCTTAAACAAACATGCTGTATTACATGATGTCAAAAAGCACATACCAGTTCCACGGTAGAAATGTCATAAGCCTGACCACACCGAGCTGTAGGCCGCTTTCACACTGAGGCGTTTTACAGGCGATATTTAGCTAAAAATAGCGCCTGTAAAGCGTCTCAAAAGTCCCCCCCAATCCACCCCAATGTGAAAGCCCTGAGTGCTTTCACACTGGGGCGGTGCGCTAGCAGGACGTTACAAAAAGTCCTGCAAGCAGCATCTTTGGGGCAGTGAGGGGAGTGGTAATATACCGCTCTTCTACCGCCCCTGCCATTGAAATGAATGGCAAGCACTTCCGAAGCGGCAGCACACCGCCTCGGTAGCGCTGAGCACCTGCACTTTTAACCCCTTTTTAACCCCTTGTGGGGGGTTAAAAGCATGGCGCTCCCGCCCGCATAGCGGAGCCCTATCGCTGGTAAAACTCCGCTAAAACTATCGGGGTTTTACCGCGGCTACCACTTCAATGTGAAAGTAGCCTTATTGAATTTGTGCAGTCCCAGCTCACTGTGCTTCAAGCCTCAGCAATGGTGAAAAATACTGTCCCAGCTTCCTGAGTTCCAAGCATCTTTCTGGATCAAACTTCAAGTTACAGGCATTCCCATGTTATTTTTACAGACCATTAATGTCAAGTAGCTGACTCTGCCAAGTGGTATTGCCCCCAGAACTAGGAAGGCACCATCAAATGGTAAGTCAATCAGCCACAGCTCAAGAAAGCCTTAGCAACCTCTGGAGGAATCCTAGTGTTCCACAGAACCCTAGTTGGGAATGGCTGATCAGAAAGATTATTGGTGCCATGCCATTGGTTCTTCCAGTGTTGACCCTGAAACTATGTAGGCACCTTCAGATGGGAGGTCAACTAGTCACAGCTCAGGGAACCCCTAGGAATCACTGGAGGAACCGTAGGGTTCCAAAGAATCCTGGTTGAGAATGGCTGCTCTAGTCTGTGGCCTGCACTAGACAAATGATCAGGTCTGTTTGAAACAGAGTATATTTGTGCAAATCAGTTTAAGGGCCTGTGTAGGTCAGATTTTGTTATCTTCACCGAGTGTTATATTCCCAAACAAGTCTGTGGGGAAGCAAAAAACATCTTGAAACGTGAGGTTAAATGCAGATCACATGCACCTGTCAATGAATTCTGAATGATCTAGGAGGCTTCTCAAACTGCTGCCATGGACACAAGCCAAAGCCCATTGACAGGTAACAAAGATTCTCAGTTTGCCACACAACTGAAACATTCCCACAGTCAACAAAATAGTTTAATCATATAGCAGAGTAAGTCATTTTCTTAAACTAGTAGCTTGAGACATCAATCTCTGAGGTTTTCCACAAGCAACTAAAATGTCTCTGTAAAGCCTCGTACACACAGGACGACGATCGCACGTACGACCGTGTTGAATCGTATGTTGGTTGTTGTATGTAGCATACTGACTGCACTACACAATCGTACGTCTGGGGAAAGAACGTTCAGGTGCATGTAATTAGCATCCGGCCATTCCTGACTTCGGAGCATGCGTGTTTTGCACAATACAACTTGTTGTACCAACTGCTCTGTACACAGGATACAACGGTTGTATGAGAGCTTGTTGGTACGACCAAGTTTTCTAGTCTGCTCATACAACTCCCATGTACGACCGTCGTATGTTTGACTGTTGAAATCGCGCATACGAACGATCGATTTTGCATACAACGGTAGTGAGTACGACGTGTTGAATGCGATCGTTGTCCCGTGTGTACGGGGCATTAGAGAAAGGCATATTTCTATCCTGAAAAAAGAAATGGCTGGCTTTTCCTATAACGTGTTTATCAGACACTAGAACTTGTAAATTTGATGGTGACCATTTACACCTAAGCATATCATCGCTTGGAGCTTGTTACTCGAAAAAGTAACCACAAGACTTTAGGGGGACAAGTAAAGGGTTCCAGTCCTATGACAATTATATTAGAAAACATGTATAAAGAAATGGCTTTCCTCTTTAGGCTAGGTTCACACTAGCCTGCACGCTGTGCATTCTGGATGCGGGAATCAATGCCACAACCAGTCACAGCCGAATCGCACTGCTCCTGCAAGATGTGGAAGGCTGCCATTCAGGGCTGCACCCCCACGCATCTCAGCCCACAGCATGATCACGGGTGCGGGAACCGCATGGAAACTGCATGGTCAAAAAGACCATGCAGTTTCCTAGCATGAACCTTATTTGTGCGTTTCACACGGGAAAAGCAGCCCATTTCAAATGAATGGGTCACCGTGCCCAAGCAAATGCGGGACGCACGGCCGGCACTAGTGTGAACCTAGGGTCATGGTAATTGATTACGTAATTAGTAAAACAATTAGGAAAGGTCTTGTATGTTAAAATATTAATTTACATTTATTCTTTTGCTGGATTGAGACAAATCCTGTATTTTTCAATGTTATAATATTTCAATTTTAAACACATATGTAAACTGTGAAAATGGCAGATGACTTCTCACATTTCCTGGTAAAATTAGAAATAAGGAGTTTCTCTGTTACATTCATTTAAATATTGTATTTAGTTTCATACATTCTCCAGAAGGACAAAGAGGATGGACAAGTCAGGCTGCATAACAATTCAAACTGACTCCAATTCACGCCTTTCCAAGCCATCTAAAAATATTTTTGCTACTCCTCCCTCCAATTACACAGGTAAATGAAGAACTATGAACCTAAAAATATATGTGCAAAAAAGCCAGCGCTCTGCAACTTTTCCAGACTAATAAATAGGGTGACACTTTATACAAGCATGACTAAAACTAGAACAGATGACAATACAAGTACAAACAGTATAATAAAGTTCATATAATCTTGTTACGATCATAAAATTCCAAATCTAATTCATATAAATAATAAAGCTGCTTTCAGATGCTCCCCCAATACTTTCCTCCCTAACCAAGACCAATTTTATTACAAACTCAACAAACATTAAACACTTTATATAAAATAGCTCTTAGGTTTTGGTTACTCCTCCATTGGAGCTCCTCAGCAATCAAGGCAGGTCCTTTGTCCACTTGAGCCTAATCAAGCTCACTCAGCATTTTATATTTAGATTTATAGAAGATATATTATAATAATATAATATATTATATAAAATATAATTATTTCTAAGCATGAACATTTTATAAAAGTACACATATCTCTTAGGGCCTCGTCACACTTATCTGTGCATTAAAGGAGAAGTATAGCCATAGCTCGTTTTGGCTGTATTTCTCCTGTGGATCACAGAAGTGCAGTTCATCCTGCACTCATGTGACCCGATTTCAGCAGACAGCGGGCTGAAGCCGTTTCCAATTCCGGGCTTGGGAAAGACTGAGACCCACATGCATGTATGCAATCAGGCAGGCCCTTGCACTACATAGTTGTAGGTAAATCTAAAGGAAGTTGAATAAGACAATTGTATAATGTATGGCCAGCTAAAAGTGACATTAAAGGTTCATTTTAAAAAAAATAACAAACGTGTTCTACTTACCTGCTTAGTGCAATGGTTTTGCACAGTGCAGCCCCGATCCTCCTCTTCTGGGGTCCCCCACCGGTGCTCCTGGCTCCTCCTCTTCAACCAATGTCCTCAATAGCAAGCCACTTGCTCTGGGGGCACTGATGAATGCTCGCTCCTGAGCCCCAATCTATGCATTCATAAGACACAAAGAGCTGCGGCTCGGCCCTACCCCCCTCTCTCCTCATTGGCTCACTGGCTGTGATTGCCAGTAGCAGGAGCCAATAGCTCCCGCTGCTGTCTCAGCTAATTAGGAATAAGAGACTTGGGAGAAGCTCAGCTCTCGTACACATCGCTGGATCGAGAAGGAGCTCAGGTGAGTATTAGGGGAGGCTGGAGGGCTGCTGTGCACAGAATGTTTTTTACTTTCATGCATAGAATACATGAAGGTAAAAAACCTTGAGCCTTTAGAACCACTTTAAATAGCACTCCAACACAATGGTCAACAGACATGCATTGCAATGCAGCACAACACGTGACAATGCACTAGCATGTGACGCGTTGTCTAAAAATAGTGCATGCACTATTTTTTGGCAGCACACCACAGTACATCTTACAACAGAGCTAAACCTACATTTCCTACTTCCCTGTACCTCCCTGGCTTCGTCTTGTGGGAGTCGGTCTTCAGCCATCTCCATGGGCCAGCCAGATGTTACCCTTGCGCATAAGCAGGAGTCAGTCATCCCGGCACACAGAGACCGTGCCAGTGATTTAAGCTGAACTGTGCATGCACAGCTCATTTTACATGCTGGAGAAGACAGGGAGCAGGCAGGTAAGTGTATTTTACTGCAGAAAGACATTGCACTCAATATATGCTGCCACGCATTACTGCAAACACAGGCCCTTAGTCTGGTATGCTGCACTGTCATGCAATATATGATAAAATAATGGGGAGAACTCCTTTGTTATGTACTGTCTTATGTACTGTCTATGGTCCTGAAATAATTGAAAACTAATAAGCTCCTTACACCTAGACTTAACCCCTTAGCTTCCTAATATTACCAACCCACTATACATTTATATGGTCAATATGGCTATGTTGTACCTCACCATTTCTTAGGGGATCATGATGTTTTTTTCAGATATACAGTTCCAAATACATAGGAATTTGTGATTACTTTACCACGAGGAAGATTGTCCTTTGGCATTGCATGGGTGACAACGACCAGTTGTAGGAGGACCACCAAACCTGTTGTTTACTCGGTATACAAACTGTGAGGTATGTGATAATAGTTGACTACTGAATATATGTATTGCTTAAATAAGAGACTGCAACTGATGTCTGTATTATTCCATACTCTAGTGTTCTTGCTGAAACCTTTCCTGAAGAAGCGGGTTATCTCCTGCGAAACGCGAACTGCGTGGAAAGAAACTACAGCAACTCACTGTGCTCTACTACAATGGAGCCAACTAGAGTTTATTGAAAGGAGTATCAGATGGATTTTGCATAAAAAAAAATTGTTTTTGGCAGGCATGTGGACCCTTGCTATTTTAACATTAGGCGCTATGCCCTCTTACATAAAATACAGCAGTATGGTTTTAAATATTTTTTTAAAAATTGTAAGAATAATAAAATGCAGCATTCTCTACAACTTGTCTGTCAAGGAGAAATACGAATTAATCCCATAGTTGCTATCAATTATCTTTTTTCACCCTGTACCATGTACTGGAGCACAGCAGATTATTAGAGTTAAAAATATTTTTATTGAGAACAGTGAACAAAATACAATTGAGAGACAACAAGTGAAAGCTGTAAAAGCTGTTACAGCTGTAACCACTGAGTCAACTAAAATAGCTATCGCCCACGGCGAGCACCGTGGTGGACTACATTCATTAAAGTGGTTGTATACTTTTCTATCGTTTTCAGCTAAGGAAGCTGACATCTTAGCCTCTGTTTAATCTGCAACTGCCATGATGCTGCACATGTGATCCATTATGACACCACCCATTGGATGGTTTGTTAGTTTGCTTGAGAGCACAATCAAGGAGACCGCTATAATTTCCGGCATTCCGGGAATATTAAGTCTTCTTTGACACTATTAAATCGATGGGTAGACAACTGCTTTAACAGTGGATGCCTCAAAAAGAAGAAAACATTAGGAATGGTTGCAACAACACTATTCTATTTTAACACATTTATTAAGAGAATAGAGGAGTTCAGGGTGAAAAGAAAAGAAGAGAAAAAGGAGAGGGACAGGTGAAGGAGATAGGAGGTATAGGAAAAAGGTTCGAAGAATAGAGGAGGAGAGATAAGAGAGAAAGAAACAAGAGGGTAGAGTAGTGGGAGAATGGTCTGCCGGAAGAACGTAGGACAGGAGAGCCGGGGTTAGGGTGTGTAGGGACCCATAGCAGCAGATTATTAGATCAGGGTACTGCCCTCCAGATTTTAAAGATGAGGCCGGTGTATTGCCCAAATACCAAACCTGTGTCACTTCCGGTTGCTTTAAACCATCATAACGTCGTAATCGTCAGGAATTCTGTTGATCTTCAGAAATAGGCGATTTTAAAAAACACCGGCGACGGACAATAGTCCAGTGCACGCTATATGAGCGGAGGTTTATACTCAGCTCATATACTAACCAAGAAAATGGCCGCCTCCTAGGCGGGGAAAACATTGTCCCCATTTGCCGCTGTGTTCCTAACACACCAACTCACGGTAAGGGACTATAGTTTTCTACCAACAGAAATTCATGATAATTACCAAGTTATAATGGTTCAAGAAAAACGGAAGTAACGCGGGTTTGGTATTCTGCCAAGTTTGGCACTTGGGCAGAACACCAATGTATTCCAAGACACTAAAAGGTTGTGTGAAATTATCAAAAAAAAAAAAAATCACAGGAGCCCCATTCTTGGGCCTATACTATTCTGATCGTTCAGCACTATGGTGGCTACCTATTTGCTGTTAGATGGTCTGGCTGTTTATTAGCTTTCTTTGTTTTGGAAAAAGGCCTGACAGTGCCTACAATGGGCAGCACCGAATTTCATGCTTTAACCTTGTTTACAAGAAATGCCCCAGCTTCAGAATGCTCTTTAAATAATTCATGTCTGCCATGAATCTTTGTTTCAAAAAAGAAAGAAAGAAAAAACAGTTTTCACGCTCAATTGCCATCTACTTTACTATCCTTGACAGCAGGTGCTTCAGAGTCATACCGGGCAAAAAACTTACCTGTGCTGTCAATATTCCTCCATCTGCTTAGTGACAGACGAGAAACATGAACATTACTTAGCCTAGCGTGTTCTGCGCTCTACTTCTAGCTGCAGTACAATGCTACTTTTCTATACTAACCAGCTGAGTGAAATCCTATTATGGTAATCCGCAGCGAATGGCTGTGTTTTAATGGGATAGACAGCTAAACTATAAAGCCATTCACTCGCTATCCCAGCAGTCATAAACTGGTGATAAGGACATTGCTGTTCTATCTGTAGTGTCAACAGTCTGGGATATAGAAAATACATTAACATGACAAAAGGAATCCACAGTCGCATAAATGAAAATCCGAATGAGGATATTTTTATTTTCCACAAAGGACTGCCATTTATCATGTCAATAAGTAATTAGGAGAAACCTCTGCATTGTAGTGCTTTGCCTTCCTATGTAGTATTTTTCATTTACTACATTCGGAATATTTAAGTATGTAAAAAACATGGCCATATTTTAAACCCCAACAACAGAAGATGTGTCACTTATTAAAATATGATTTGGATTGCAAGGGAAAATGTGAGTTTTATAACCATGTCATACTTTCAAACATACTTTTGTAAACGGGCAGTAGTGTGTGGACATACAGAACTCCACCTAAAACATAAGGGTTGATTTACTAACGGCAAATAGACTATGCATTTTGCCAAGTGCAGTTGCTCCAAAGCTTAGTAAATGAGATAACACTTCACTTTGCAAAGAATACCCAATCACATGCAGGGAAAATGTAAAAAGCAGCATTTTTGCTTGCACATGATTGGATAGTGAAAGTCAGCAGAGCTCCTGTTCATTTACTAAGCTCTAGAGCAACTGCATTTGCAGAGTTCACAGTGTATTTGCCTTTAGTAAATCAACCCCATAGTACTCTTTTTTGGGTAGAGTGGAGAATGGTTTGTTCCATTTCAAGCTCTTCAAATGTCTCTGGTGATCTCTTTTCACCCATCCTGATTGGCTGCTATTTTGGGTGATTTTTTGCTTTCAACGAAAGGAGAAAACACCTCCTAATGGGATTTCAAAGGCCTAGATTCATACTTAGTCCATAAAAAAAAAATATTTTTTTTTAATTTTTGCTTTAAAGGAGCTATAAAGATCATATTTTTAACTTTGTTCAGGCACATTTCTTTGATAAATGTTGAAACTATTGCAATAGATCATCATCTCAGGTGAAAATCAGCCCCCTGGACCACGGTTTCGGTTCATTTTTCATTTTTTTCTGTGTCTATGCCAAAAAACCTGGTGCAACATTCACAATCTATTTCCCACTTTTATGAAATGAAGAATGTATGAAATGTTGGAAAGAACTGTGGCATATATGTATACGGGTTTGTGCTGATAACTAGGTGTGCTGCGCTCACAGACACAGGTTCATGAATTAACCTGGTGATTGCGGAATCCTCACAAATAAGTGTCCATGCCTCGATGTCCTCTCAACATCCATCCAATAGTATAAGCAAAAAGCAGCACTCCAAAATCCTAATGATTTATTGGCAAAAAGACACTAACGCGTTTCGGCAGGTAAGTGCCTTGAGTGAACAAGGCACTTACCTGCCCAAACGCGTCAGCTATCTGTACCTCTATCCACTTTATGCCAATAAATCATTATAAGGATTTTGGAGTGCCGTCTTTTGCTTTTGCTAATGTATATGGATATCTAAATACTGGGTCTTGCAGTACATGTCCTGGCAATGAGTAATCAAAACTGGGTGAATTCTGTTAAAGTATAACTAAAGGTAAAACGTTCTTAGCTTTAGAAACTGTGGGAAGGGATTAGAACACCTGTGAAGTTGCTATAGTTGCTGTGTCCCCATTAGGGAGATCACCCTCTCTATTAGTCCTGTTTACCATTATCAGCCTAGGTGAAAGTCAAAGAAAATTCCTAATTTGGCGTTTTCACCAGAATAATAATAAGATGAAATCTTCCAATGAGGGAGAGTACCAGGGATTCTCTCACTTTGGAGGAGTTTCCTCTCACTTGGTGTTTTGGCTATGGGAGAGGAAGTGAAGGGAAATCTCTCCCGTGCTTATTGTCAGCACATGAACTTATTGGCTCCTATGGTTTCTTCCACTCATACTCCAGCCCTGCTATACATGGACTGCAAGAAACTGAATCTTGGTCAAATTCAGGTACTTACACTACTTGCAAAAATACTTTTATTAATATGGGACTACATTAATTTGTGTATTTTATATCTCTCCAGTGTACTGCTTTAAAGCCAAATGTAAAAAAAAACTGTCTAGCAGAAACATGGAGAAAGAAGTAAAATGAAACTAGAGATGAACAATATTGCACTACATGGAAATGGAAGCTATATATTATTTGAGATGAAAGAGACAGGATTGCCCCTATTCATTCTTAGCACAAATGTAGCCATTTATCTTCATGAGCAACTGAACAACTCCGCTTGTTGCTCCTCCGGAGTGATGGAGCACAATGAATGTAAGCAGTTCTATCCATGTCTGATGGGCTGATAGACTGGTCAATGTATTTTTTGTCATTGCATTATCAGGATGTTGTTTAATCTCTTCTTCTAACAATAGTCGACTTATTAGCAGACTTCATAAAAGGGCTCATTACAGCTGTAATGCTTTTGATCATGTTAAATGTCACCATTAGTAGCCATCAGCGTTGATTCTGTTAGCACGACAGTGCATATAGACCCTATTTTGAGTTCACGCAATTTTTACCAAACACACACAACACAGCCTCCCCTTTAAAGTGACCCTGTCACTATACACAAGTTAGGCCTACCAGTAAAAGAAGACAGTAAATATTTACCTTTCACACTGCCCACGCCGCCACACACTATCCAATCCTGAGAAACAGTCCCCTAACATCTGCTACAAAAAAACCAACATTTCAAGGAGCGTTGATCACTTATGTCCCCCACAGTTCCTAATATTTCCTCCAGTTGATCTATGTATCACTAGGGTTGCCACCTGTCCGGAATTCACCTGGACAGTCCAGGTTTTGGATCATGTGTCTGGTTTTCAGTCCACTTGAAAACTGGACACGTTATTCAGACTGGACTGTGGTTCCCAAGAAAGCTGGAGTGAGGATCAGGTGTTCTCCTTCCTCCAGCTTGCAGGTGGCAATATATAGCCGGCACTGCAGCACGGACTGCTAAGGAATGAAGACAGTCTATCCTTCTTCCTCTCTTGCCCTGTCATGTGACTTATATGACTGGAGACAGGAAGGAGGAGCTGCCGTCTATACAGAGTGTGATCAGTGAGTACAAGGGGGGGCAACATTAATGTATGGAGGGACTCCTGATGTAAGGAGTTACTCTGATAAGGACACCCGATTAAGGAGGCACTATGATGGGGACACCAGAATAAGGAGTCAACGTGATCTTTGATAGCAACACCTGATTAAGGAGGCACTGTGATGGGAACACCAGAATAAGGAGGCACCGTGATGGGGACACCTGATTAAAGAGGCACTCTGATGGGGACACCAGAATAAAGAGGCACCGTGATGGGGACACCTTATTAAAGAGGCACTCTGATGGGGACACCAGAATAAGGAGGCACCGTGATGGGGACACCTGATTAAGGAGGCGCTCTGATAGGGACACCTGATTAAGGAGGCACTCTGATGTGGACACCAGAATAAGGAGGTACTGTGATGGGAACACCTCATTAAGAAGGCACTGTGATGGGGAGACCTGATTGAGAGGCACTCTGATGGGGACACCAGATGTAAGGGGTCGCTCTGATGTGGACACCAGATGTACAAACGAGTTTAAAGTGTTTTTAAAAATATTTTTATTAATTAAAATAATAAACATTTTAGAATGACCTACTCTGTGCAATGTATTGCACAGAGCATCCCCAAACTTCCTCTTCTGGGGTAGCTTGCAATGGGGGCAGACATGTGGGCTCAATCCTGAGCCATGTTGTGTGTGTCCATAGACACACACAGCGTGACTCTTCCCCACTCTTTCTCACATTTGATTGACAGCAGAAGGAGCTAATAGTTCCCGCTGCTGCCTCAATCCCTGTGAGTAGAGGGAAAGAAGGGCACAGCGTTGGGTCGATTGAGGATTTAGGTAAGTATTTAGGGAAGTGGGGGAGCATAACAAGTTGTAAAATGTTCTTTACCAAACTCTGTTACACCACTTTTACATACAGGTAAGTCTATAATAAGGCTTACCTGTAGGTACCGTGAATATCTCCTAAACTTGCACTGTTTAGGAGAAATTCACAGTATCCGTATGTACGTCATTGACACATGCACACTGAAGAACCGGCCGGGGGGTGTCGTGCCGTGACCAGCGTCTCCCGCGCACATGTGCAGGAGTGACGTCATCACGGCTCCGGCCAATCACAGTGCTGGTGCCCGCAAACCCGGAAATAACTCCAAGAGACATGTCGCTGGTCACATCGGTGTGCGGGGAGCACTGCAACAACTTCGATCTAAGGTAAGTATTTCATAATGAGCTAGTATGTTATACATACTAGCTCATGCCTTCGTCTTGCAGGGTTTTTTTTTTTTTTTTTAGAGTTTACAACCACTTTAATGCAGGGAATGCATTAAAGTGGTTGAAAAGGCTAAGGGATTTTACCTTAATGCAGTCTATGCATTAAAGAGAAAGTAAACTTCCCTGTACCAATAAGTCAGCCTATAATAAGGCTTACCTATAGGTACTGTAAATCTCATCTAAACTTGCACCGTTTAGGAGATATTTACTGTATACTGCGCCAATGATGCCGTCCGTGCCGTTTCGTGAGAGCTGTGTGCTGTCACGCGCCTCTGGCCAGTCACACAGCCGGTGTCCGTGGACCCGGAAGGAAGATGGAAGAAAATGAATGTGGCCTCCAGCGAGGACTAAAGGGCTTAGTTTGTGGTAAGTTTCAGACAATGTGCTAGATAATGTGCTATTATGTGATGCATATTAGCACATTATGCCTTTACTTTGCAGGTTAGAAAAAAGACAAAAAAAAAAAAAAAAGCAGAGTTTACTTCCTCTTTAAAGGGGTTGTAAAGCTTCGTTTTTAAAAAAAAAAATAACAAACATGTCATACTTACCCCCTTTGTGCAAGGGTTTTGCATAGAGTGGCCCTGATTCTTCTGGGGTCCCCCAGCTGCGCTCCTGGCTTCGCCCCGCATCGAGAGCCCCCACTCGGAGAAGTGCTTTCCCGGGGGGGCACTCGTGCGGGTGCACTCCTGAGAGACCGGCTGGAGCTGGTGTGCTCGTCCCCGTCCCTGGAATGATCTGGCTCAGGTAAGTAAAGGGGAGGCTCTTGGGGGAGGGGGGGTCAGCTGCACAACAAAAGGTTTTTCTCCTTAATGCATAGAATGCATTAAGGTGAAAACCGTGAAGGTTTACAACCCCTTTAAGGTAAAAAAAAACCTTCTGCATTCCACACCCCCCAGCCCGTTCTTATACTTACCTGAGCCCGATCTTAATCCAGTGTATTACATGGCACCCTATGTGTATTACCATCTGTCATTATACTGGCCAGGTGCCACAATGTTGCCCCAAGGATGCAACAGAAAACTGTAGATTTGCCCCTAGTGAACATTTCTGACTATTTAGGCTGCTTCGTGCTAAACCAAAGTTATCCCTGGACTGAATTACTATAATCCATAACACATTTTCTAGCTGGTTAACCTGAATCATATGGAAGTAGTGTGGGAAATCAGTGAGTAATGTACGTTTGTGTTACTTGGCTCAGCTATCGGTATATACAACATGTCAATGGCATTGATCAATATTAAAACAGCCTGCACCATGATAGCCATTTTCCTATATCAAGTGTTCGCTTTTACTACCCTTTAGCTAAGTTCAATTTATTTCAATGATTTGTCTATGCGATCAGTGAAAAGAGCCAGAAATACATTCTGCAATAGATTACTGCCTTTTCAGGCAACCCCAGATGTACAGACTTGGCACGATTTACAGTGGAGAGGAACAACCAAGAAGGGATAAAAGGAAGACTTAGGCTAGGTTTATTAAGTGTTTTGGAAGGTCCACTATATCTGTTGTTTAATGATGCACTATATCCTATTTTGTTTAACAGTCATCATATAGGACTCTAATTTGGCAACAAGCAAAACCAGATTTAAAAGAGTTGTGTGAGGAGCTTACGTGGACTCGAGTACTGCAAATCAGGCCTTGACACGCTGAGGTCCAACTACTAGATGTTTTCAATTAAATCCAGTCTACTATTATTATTATTATTATTATTATACAGGATTTATATAGCGCCGACAGTTTGCACAGCGCCTTACAATATTAGGGCAGACACTACAATTACAATACAATTCAATACAGGAGGAATCAGAGGGTCCTGCTCATCAGAGCTTACAATCTAGGAGTACTAAAGATAAAACTCAAGTGAAACAATTAAGTGGATCTCAAGTCAAATTAAAACAATGGTCACCAGGAAAAATACATTGAGAGAATTACTCCAGTGGTGGCACAGACAGTAGAAAAAAACTGACAGGGGTTCTAACCCTTGATCATTCTATCCAAAATAAAATAAAAAGGTTTGCCTTTACACATACTAGAAGTCTTTTCCAAAGCAGAAAATAATTAGAGGATATGTTTGTGGTGTATACTGCTAAACATGATCGCTCTTGTCACTTATATTTTAGCTTTGCATTATGGTAAAGCCAGCCTAGGGATACCAAATACCTCTGAAACAATGGCAGTCCCTGCATATCATCAGATATATCCAATTGTAATTGTGCAATGCCATTATTACTAATGATAATCAATTGCCTCAGAAATAACTAAATGACAGGTGGTTTCACAAGAAATTTTTGGTCAATTGTGCTACCAAAAAAAATAAAAAAATCAGCACGTGGCTGTCCTTAAAAACGAGATGTCTTTATTTTTGTTATTTTTCTGAGCATATCAGGATATTTTATTGATCTCATAATAATAATAGCAATATTATTAGCCTTATTTTATATAGCCCCAATAAATCAGCAATGATTTACACTTAATATGTGAGCTTTATATATTTATAGTACTTTTAGTCTTTGCTTCTAAATAATATAAAGGGTCCAGTGGCAGCAGCTCTGTTCAGGTAAGAATACATAGTGGCACAACAATAGCAAGGATTTGCAGAGGCAAGCAATTTGATATTAAATAACTGGGCTTACAAAAAAGCAAGGGAATCCCAAGTATATCATCAGCAATTATATTTGTTTTGGATGAAATACACTTTTGCCTTCCAGGCTGTAAAATGGAGTTTGCTTAAGCAATAATTTAACACCTTTGAAAAACACAGCAACTGGATTCCTTTTGTACAATTACTAATTTACCAAAAATATATTTATATAGACTAATTTTTCACTGATATAAATACTAGGCCAATCGTACAAAAGTAGATTCCCTTTTTAAAGCGCACCTGTTCACCTACCTGTACAGCACATACCTACAATATAATATGAATGGATATTTAGAATACTTTATCTTTCATACATTGAGGTTATGATACACAAGTCATATACAAGTCCTCTACCATGTAATACCTTCATTCCAGACAGTGGAATCGCCATTGGCTTTGCCCTAATAATCAGCTATCCGGAATGCAGTTGTTCCTGTTATGAACGTAAACTTTCTGAATAGTTGTCAGATACGGTGACATAGGACTGACACCCACATATCTCTATCACTGTCACTTTTTTTAGGTATATCAAAAGTTTACATCATGTGAGACACCCACTGTGTTTTAGATGGAATTATTAATGCCTTCCTAAATGACACTTTTAGAATTTAATGCAAGGTATACGAAGGAGTAACAGGTGATCAGAAGCATTCCAGACGCATTCCAAGGAAGACATTCCTTTCTAGTGATGCATGTGCTCTTCTACGAAACAACAGCCCAATGTATAGACATTTGTGTGCAGGTTTCATGTGGCGGAAAAAAAAAAACACTTCACATATGTTCTGTAGCGGTTTACCAGGTCATTGTCAGACTACTTGGTAAACTACATTTTTAGAAGAAGTTTGAACAACCAAACCCTTTCTGTATATCTAAATACTGGAGGGTTGATTTACTAAAGACAAATAGGCTGTTCATTTCGTAAGGGATTTTTTTTTTTTTAGCTTAGAGAATGTGGTGGAAACTTACTTTGCAAAGAATACCAAAAGATGTGCAATATATTTAGAAAATATATTTTTGTTTGCACTAGATGGATGACAGAAGTCAGGAGAGCTTCACCTCATTTACTAAGCTAAGAGGAAATTCCATTGAAAAGTGACAATCCTCTTGCAAAATGAACAGCCTATTTGCCTTTAGTAAGGCCTGGTTCACACCTATGCCAGGTGCATTTTGCTTTTTCAATACACATTTTTGATCCATTGAAGTCTATGGAACCAAAAACCATGGACATCCTCCCAGAAATCTGCCTCCCACGTGTCCCCTGGGACGTGCATCCAGCGCAATCACAGTGGTCCTATACCATGTGATCAGCTGATCACATGTAAACAGACTTGCTGGTTATCCACAGCCTTTTCTGCCTATCAGTGTCTCCTCATCACTGCAGCATATCAGTGCCCATCAGTGCTGCCTATCAGTGTCCATTAATGCAGCATATCAGTGCCCATCAGTGCCACCTATTAGTGCCCATTAGTGTCTCCTGTCAGTGCAGCCTATCAGTACTCATCAATGCCTGCCTTCTCAGCATGGCAATGAGCTGAGAGCGTCTCTCTCATGGACGAGATCAGAGCCGGCATTAATAGTTCTCCCTCAGTTTTCTCTCACAGGGGATAGGAGAGGACAGGAGACAGGCGATCTGCTCATTCTTCCCATGACTCTCTCCTCCTGTGTGTGCTTTGCGGGAAGTCAAGCGTCACTGCGAAGCTAATGAGCTCACACTTCACGCGGAGCACACACAGGAGAGTGGAGGGGGGAGCGGATCGCCTGTCTCCTGTCCTCTCCATCCCATGCGAGAGAGGACAGAGGGGGAGGGAGAACTATAAATGTGGCTCTGAGCTCTTCCATGAGAGAGATGCTCTCTAAGTTCATTGCCGTGCAACTAGCAACCCTGCTGGGGCCCCCCCCTACAGTGGCCGATTGCCAGGGCCCAGTTGCAAGTGCGACTGTTGCGACCCTGGTAGTTCCGCCACTGCCCAGATGTGAATGTGACCCATAGTAACCATGTTAAATGGACTGAAGTGTGTTTCTGCAAAACTGAAAATGCACTAAAAATGCATAGGTGTGAACCAGGACTTAATCAACCCTGATCTCTTTATGTCTGGTATAATAACCAAAGTATTGTTTTAGAGCCCATTTACACCACATGCAGTGCGATGCAGTGGAATGCATTTTTTACCGCACTCCAACTGCATAGACAGTCCAAAATCTAGGTCATTCTGTGGGCATAGTTCACGCTATTGCAGTGCAAAGTAGTGAATAAAGTACAGCTATTTGCATTTTTCTGCACTGCAAATGCACAGAAACGTACACAAATGCATGTGAATGTGCAAAGCGCACCGCAATGCACTTAAAAAAGAAAGAAGATGGAAGTGACCGCAAAGGAAATGCAAGCTTAGGAAAAATTCACCACAAATGCATGCAAATGTGTGTAAAAACACACGGCAGATGCAAATCACTGCATGCAAAAACGCACAATAAATGCACAATTTCTGGTGTAAATGGGCCCTTTCCATGTTAATAACATGGAAAGAAAAATGGCGTGCTAACCTAAAATAACTAGGCAGCAGGCCATTTCATTCTGCCTACCAAACAATGCAACAGAACTGCAACATGACTACCTAAATTTACCTCTGTCATACAACTTCTGTGAGTTTGGCACCCCCAGAAACTATTCGGCAGACTGGTCTGTGCAAAAGCCTCCTGTTTTTTAGTGCAAAGTTGTCTTTGAATGTATAATTTATCCTTCCTAACCTACCAAAGTAAAATCAAGCAACCACAATTCCCACTATGAGCAGATCACAGCTCTGGATCTGCTCTATAGGCAACCAAGTTAGAGAGAAGAAAAATTGTGCCCCCTTTGCTCCCTTGCCATTGTGAGCAGATTTAAAGTGCCATGTTTAAAGTTAAAGCGGAACTTCCCCCTTACCCTTTAACAATTTGCACTTTTTTTTGGGGGGGGGCCTGGTTTTGGTTAGCCGAGTGGAAGTTCACCCTACCCCCCGCTTCACCCGCAGCCATCTGGGACATATTACGAGTCCAAGAAGACTGCAGGACCATTCACAAAGCGCAATGAGGCTTGATAGCCATTTTCCCTTAGTTAAGATGCTGGTGTCTGGACCCAAAGCCCATTGAAGAATAGCCTTGGGTGAGGACAACACTAGATCCCTGAACAGGTAAGTGTCCTTATATTAAAAAGCTGCAGCTGCATTATTTGTAGCTGCTGACTTGGGGGGAAACTTGAGTTCCTCTTTAACCTGTAGTTCAACCTGAACATTGCATGGAAAATTGAATAAGCGGGGAACCACTTCAGTAGAAACTGCTTGTCAGAATAATTCATATCCAGAGATACAGGCAGCTGAAATAATACGTAAATCTCAGCTATTCCTGAAAAAGTCAACTTGAGTATATCTCTCCCACTTTCTCAGCCTCCTTGTTAGTCAATCAAGTAAAACCCATCACCATTGAAGGATCAAAGGGAAGGCTAGAGGTTGAGAAGATGTGAAGTTAAGTTTAACTTTTATAGAAAAAGTCAATATTTGCACATAATTCAACTGATTATATCTCTGGATCTAACAATTGTCTGGATAGACGTTTTTATTGTAATCTCTGCTTATGCATTCTTACATAACTTTTGTTTACTATAAGTTAGCAACTAAATATCTTATGGGCCCTTTCTCTGTGGTTAAACATTGGAAGTTGCAATATGTAACATAGTAAGACTCCGAAATGTCACAATCTTTGTAAGTAGAAGTGGAACTTCACAGACATAATGCAGCCTGGAGTACAGGGCCGACCCCTTGAAGAGTGCTTAATGTACACGGGACGCTTTTTCAATCTCTCCTGAACAATGTTTTTGACAATTAGAAGCCGACGCTTAAAAAACGGCCGTTTAGCCGCATTTTACATGCCACGTTCGCGTTTAGGAGCGTTTTTTTTTTAAATGAAAACACCTGTAAACGAAACACTGCTAAACGTGAGTTACCTCATTTAGCAGCATTTACAAACTTCCCTCTGAACGCATTTTTTTGGGTTCCAAAAAAAGCTTCTAAACTTAACTGCCTAGAAACGACCCTGTGTAAATGTACTGATAAGATAACAGAGGAGAGTTCAGGGGCAGCTGAAAAAAACGCCCAACTGCCCCTAAACGTCCGTTTACCAGCAGCAGGGTGCATCTTCATTAAGCCCACCATGTCCTCTTAATTAAGCCCACTTTTTCATCTCAGTTCAGATTGATCTCGGTCTTTGGCAAATTCAAAACTATTTGGCTGTAGAAACAACATCTAAATGAGCTTAGAAAAGTACTTAGAGCAGAAATATGAAGTCATATTGTGTTTTCTGTCTAATAAAAAGGAAGAGAAGTCTGACTCATGGCATTTGATACATGAATGCTCGCATCCTAGTAGGGTGCATGTTTATGACACATTACAGGGTTCGATAACACCTACCAGAAAAAAATTCAGCTTGGTAGGTAGCATTTTTTCTAAACACAACTTTTATGAGGTATTCTAAACCAAAAGTGACCAAAAAGTCATCACAAATAAAGAAACAATAAAGCTACACTGTCTATCCAAATGAACAATTAAAGCATTTGTTAACCCCCCAAAAATACTGTTTCTATAAAGCGCGTTATACAACACAGCGCTTGTGCCATGTAATTTGGCCTCCTGGATCACCTGTAATACCTGGCTGATCCTGCCAGGTTCTGTCCTCCCCTTCGAAAAAACATGGCTGCCAAGCTGTGATATCAGAGTCAGTATGTGTCTCCGTCATCCGCAGCCTGCGCTGTGTGTCCTTTGGCTCTCTCCCCCTCCTCTCTGTCTCATAGCCTGTCTGGCTGCTTAAATTCATGTTTTTTATTACAATCCACTGTGTTTATTATTGTAATATCCCCCTATGACAGTGCTTTAGCAAAATAACGCTGTATATACCTGCCAGTGTTGCCAACCTCCCACAGCGTTTTTTACTGGCAAAGCATGGAAAATTTACTGGCAGAGCACATTTTTTTACTGACAAACTGAAAAATAACAGAACTCCTATTAAAATCTAAGACAATTGATATTTAAATCCAACATGGAAACACTGACAATACCCATATCAAGTAATTTGCCTGGTTTAGACTTAAAAAGTCAGCACAGCGTGACAAATTATCAGACCCTGATATTTATAGACAGTTGTAAAAATTACAGATTTTTACAAACTGCCAGTAAATTTACTGGCGGTTGGCAACCCTGATACCTGCTCTACTGAGAGCAGATCCATGCTGATTGATCCGTCGCTTGTCTCCTCTCTCTGCCCAACATATGCAGTGGGCGGGGCCCCCTCTCTCCTGCTCTCCTCTTGACATCAGAGGGGAATCCCTGGCCCCGCCCGCTGCATCTGTCGGGCAGAGAGAGGAGAGAAGCGACGGATCAACCAGCATGGATCTGCTCTCAGTAAAGCAGGTATATACCGTGTTATTTTCATAAAGCACTGTCATAGGGGGATATTACAGTAGTAAACACAGTGGATTATATAAAGAGTCACAGGTGGGTTAACAACCACTTTAAGCTTATTTTAACTCATTACATCTATCATAGTGAGCACAGCGTCATAGTGGTTAGCACTACTGCCTTGCAGCACTAGTCTTAAGTTTGAATCCCAACCAGGACACTACCAGCATTTTTCTCATGTTCTCTCTGTGCTTGTGTGGGTTTCCTCCAGGTACTCCGGTTTCCTCCAAAGACATGCTGGTAGGTTAATTGTCTCCTTTCTAAATTGACCCTAGCATGTGTATGTATGTAAGATAGGAACTTTAGATTGTAAGCTCCTTGAGGGCAGGAAATGATGTGAATGTATATTATATAAGTAAAGTGCTGCGTAAATTGTTGGTGCTGTATAAATTCCTGTAATAAATAAATCCTAAACTAGCAGTCACATTTTAGCATCCATAGACATCTCTCACTAACAGTACTGCTTCAAAAAACGCAGGACCAAACTCCTCCAGAATACAGATCACACACAATTTTGATATTAATATACAGGTGGATACAATGTAACTTCTTGTATGATCAAATAGCCACCTAAAAATAGATGAACTTACTTTCAGTGCACTTAATGGAAAATTCCCTAGGTGTACAATAATGACGCTGTCTGTAGTTCCCTAAGGAAGCGTAGTAATATTAATGTTTGGGAATCATTATTAGCCTGTTTCTGTGGCAACCAGCAGAAGCTACGTTCATGTTATTTAAAAGCATATCACCGAAGAAACCAAGGAGTAGTATGGTTTCCAAATCTAAAAGAAAATTTGCTTAGTGCGACGGTGTCCTTCTGTCTACAGCTAAAGAAAAAGCAATGTGCATACATCTTAGAGAGCTATGATTTTTTTTCATATGATGTTTGAAAATGTAGCACTTTTAATCCTAATGATCGTTTTTGGGGCTCATTCACACCAGCAGCATTGAGCTGCATTGGCCATTGCATTCCCAAAGCAAGAACAGGACAATTTCCCTTATGTTCTATGGGTTCAGCTCATACAACTAGCTGCGTTGGTGTACATTACAAAAAAAAAAATAGGACATGTTGCACCTCCATTTAACATATAGAACGTTAATACATTACAGCACTGTTAAAAAAAAAATCAAGTGTTTAGAAATGTACTGCAATGTGTGAAAAGTACAAGCGCAAGTGAAGAACCACAAGCATATGAACAGGCCCTTAAAGAAACAATATTACTTTTGCATAAAAACACTGGGGCTTAAATATAATCCTTGCCAGCAGCCATAGGTGTGCGCAGCCTATTGCATTAGGGTGTGCACCGCAAAGCGCAAACAAACATGAGCGTGTGTGTATATATGTCAGAAGGACAGAGGACGGTGTCAGTAGGGCAGAGATAAGTGTCAGTAGTTTATTTTTATTTTCATTATTTTTTATAATATTATATTTTATTTTGCAATTTTATTTAGGAGCCCTGCTGGGGGGCTTTGATGAAATATCAGGGGTCTAAACAGAGACTGAGGACAGAGATTCCCCAGTCCCTTTCTCTGCAGCCAAGCAGCAGGAGGGAATCTGCACAGTGATTAGAGTGTGCCCAGGCACCCCTTCCACCCTATGTGCGCATGCCTATGCCAGCAGCAAAGATTGCTAATAGTACATTTATGCCACATAAAGGCACCTGCTGTGTTGACAGCTGCCATTCCAACACTAGAACAAGCAGTTCACATGCACTGCGTTGGTGTGTCCTGAAAAGACTAGGACATGTTGCATTTTGTTTTCAGTGCAGTGTGTTCCAATGTGTTGTAATGCATCATAAAATGCTGTAGCACATAAGAATTACATACAGTTAGCATAAAAAAGCAGACATTGCAATGCAATGTCAAATTCATAATGCACTCCAGTGCATGTGTTATGCACACATTATTATTATTATACAGGATTTATATAGCGCCAACAGTTTGTGCAGCACTTTACAATGTAAAGGTCAACAATAAACCAACAGTACAATTCAAAACAAGAGGGTTAGAGGAGCCCTGCTCCTGCAAGCTTACAATTTAAGAGCAAGGGGCTGGGGAAACAAAAAGGTAGGGACAGTGAGGGATGAACTGATGAGGGGAGAAGATTCTGTATGTTAGCTGGAGGCAGGATAGGCCTCCCTGAAGAGATGAGTTTTCAGGGATTGCCTAAAAGTAGCAAGAGTAGGAGATAGGCGGACAGATTGGGGTAGAGAGTTCCAGAGGATGGGAGAGGCTCTGGAGAAGTCCTGGAGACGAGCATGGGTGGAGGAGACAAGGGAGCTAGAGAGCAGAAGGTCTTGGGAACACGGAGAGAACGGTTTGGGTGATATTTGGAGATAAGATTGGTGATGTAGCTTGGGGCAGAATTGTAAATGGCTTTGTATGCTATTGTTAGTGTTTTGAATTTTATTTGTTGGGCAATGGGAAGCCAGTGGGGGGATTGGCAGAGAGGAGTGGCGGACACTGAACGGTTGGTAAGGTGGATGAGTCTGGCAGCAGCATTCATGATAGACTGAAGAGTGGATAGCTTGCGGAGAGGTAGGCCAATGAGGAGGGAGTTACAATAGTCAAGGCGCTTAGTGGTGCCAACGATTACAAAGGGGCGTATTTTGGAGATGTTTCGGAGGTGAAGTCTGCACAATTTGGATAGTGAATGGATTTGGCGCTGAAATGACAGGTCAGAGTCCAGGATTGCACCTAGTACCTTGGCATAAGGGGAGGGACGCATGTGCTGTGTGGTATGAATGTGAACTAAAGACAGTTTTCATTTCTGTCCCAAAATGATACATTGATTGGAATCTTTCCAATAACTTTATTTCCCATTTTGGAATGACTAATTTCTTGTAAAAAAAAATAAATATATATATATATATATATATATTTATTACACACTGTATAGATGCACACACACACATATAAAATATATATACTATTTTTTAGCACATTTCTAACCGGGGTTTGGTTTATTTATCACTATATCACATCACAGAGGGAAAGGATGCAACTTACCACTATGGCGTTTTTTTATATTATATTATAATTTGGAGGTCTTGTAAATTGTTGCCACTGGCCCTAAAAAGCATTTAGGACTTATGTATGAAAATCAGCATAAACAAGAACATTTGTGGCTGACCATAACAAACCACCAACTCCTAAATATCAGATTTGGTTTGATTGATTGGTTGCCATTGACAACAAGAAATGTATCTCCAGATCTCTGCTGCTTCTTTTGATATGTGCTCCCTCATTACCTCCCCCATACACGCATCCAGGACTTTTCCAGAGCCTCTCCAATCCTATGGATCTCCTTACCCCAATCTGTCCGATCATCTCCTACTCTGTTAGCTTTAAGACGATCACTGAAAACTTTTCTCTTCAGAGAAGCCTATCCTACCCACACCCTACAACTGTATTTTCACTTTCTCCATCTGATCATCCCCCACAGTTATTACCTTTTGTTCCACTCAACCCTCCCTCCTAGATTGTAAGCTCTAATGAGCAGGGCCCTCTGATCCCTCCTGTACTGATTTCTATTGTAACTGTACTGTCTGCCCCCATGGTGTAAAGGCTGCGCAAACTGTTGGCGCTATATAAATCCTGTAAAATAATAATATGTGGTCTTCATTGAAGGCAACCACTGCCTATGCATTTTTCCCATCACAGGCTTAGTTTGAATTGCCAAAGATTGTGACAGGCCTACTTTAAGTAAAGCTATTTCAAACTCCCAACAATAATATAACACACTCTAAAAAAAAAAGCCTAGTAAATTCCTTGTTATGGAATTCTTTACTCTCCATAAAAGTTTGTGACAAGCTGCATATCTATCTTTCTTAAGTAGTTTTCTCTGTAAACATACAGGCCTTCACAAGCATTATAACGGTTCCCACACATTGTCACAGGGTCATGAAAAAGGTTATTAATATATAATTCATTGTGTTAATATATTCCATCTTTACATGAACTACGACTACGGCAGAATCTTGTAGCTCTGCAGCAGTTGTTCAGGTCGTGTACAAAGCTCCACTTCGCTTAGCAGAAATGTGCATTCCTGCTCGCAATTTTTCAATTTACACGCATTTCTACGTGTCGCGCATAGGGAAGCCCATTGGCTTGATTTAGCTGCCCTATGTGCCTTTATCGTGCAAAAGAAACTCCTGCATCTTTTTTGGGCGACAAACTTTGTGTGATTTTTTCACACGCGTTTTGCTGCAATTTCTGCACGTTTTGATTGCAAAATCGCACTGCATTTGGGGTGTCATTAAGAATGAATGCCACCCAAATGTGCATCATGCATTTTGCCGTGATTTTAGTGTGATTTGGATTCCAAATCACTATTTGTGGATGGGGCCTAAGAAGCAGAATAATAAACTCAATCAGGCTGCATTCACACTTGAAGTTTTGTGAACGTGTGACAAAACACACAGGAAATGTGTAATTTCGGAAACGTGAAAAACATACTGTACTGTAATTGTTAATTACAACCAAAATGTGATTAGTAGACACACAAAAGAGCCAAAACGAGTGCTGAAAGAAAACACGCAAAGCTCCACACCTGAAAAGCTTTTGGCACATTTGTCACAGGTAGGGCAGCCCATTCAAGTAAATGGAAACGTGCAAAAAATATGCAAAAATGCAAGAGAGCTTAGGTTTCCACTATGCAAAGTGTGAATGGGGTCTTATGGAGACAGTCCTCAATTAAAAAAGGGACAATTTATTTGGGCATTTTTGTAAGCATAGCTAAGGGTATGTAATCTTTTAAAACACAATCCTTGGAATTCATAAAGGCCGTCACAGGCAGATTTTGCGAAAGTCTCTCATTCATTCTAAAAGTGGTGAATAATGCGCAAATTCATATACCTGTCTAGAACTTGCACTTGAATTTGGCTCATGCTGCGCCACCTTAGAACACTTTTGCAAAATCTGTCAGAGCCAGTTTTTCTCTCTGTACTGTACACCAAAAGAAAGTTGGTCTTAATTAGCTCCACTTTTACATTTGGCGCATTTAATGCAACACAATGTAAAACTGGCGTGGGTCAGAACCAAAAGTGATGCAAATGCTTCATGAATTTGGCGCGATACATTAACAAGAGGGATTAATGCCAGAAAAGTTGCATGCCAGCTTTACTGAATCCCCCCAAGATATATAGGCAGTTCACTTTGCAAGGGAATCTTTCCCAGAACTTAGTGAATGCGGTGAAATTTCACTTTGCAAAGAATATCAGATGCAAGGAAAACAAAAAGTGCCATTTCTGCATTCATGATTGGATGATGAAGCAGCAGTGCTTCACCTCATTCACTAAGTTCTGGGGGAAATGCCCTTGCAAAGTGAGTAGTCTATTTGTTGTAGATCAACCCTATTAGCTCATTAATATTAATCTATCATTAATATATTGAGCTTGTTACATCTTTGCAAATTTAGTCTTTTCATCTTTCTATTAATGTTCTTTTAAGGCTCACCAGTATTTTTTTAAGCTCCTAGGAGCTATTATAAGCATTTTTTCTGCTCCTAGAAGCATATTAGTGTTACCCTATTTGTCCATCCACACTATTTTAAAGTGATTGTAAAGGTATAGCTTTTTTTTTAAAAAAAATACTTACTTCCTCTTTGCAAGGGTTTTGCACAGAGTGGCCCCGTCCTCCTCTTCTGGGGTCCCCCCAGCAGCACTCCTGGCTACTTCCTGCATTGAGTGGCCAGTCAGGGAAGCGCTTTCCTTGGGGTCATCCGTGCGGGTGCGCTCCTGAGTCCTGCTTCTGCGTCCATTGACACAGACAGCAGGACTCGGCCCCGCCCCCCAGCTCCCGCATCATTGGATTTGATTGACAGCAGTGGGAGCCAATGGCTGCACTGCTATTGATCTATCCAATGAGGACCAGAGACACCGACTGGGGTGGGAGTGCTCGTCCCCGGCGCAGGAATGATCCAGCTCAGGTAAGTAAATGGGGCTCTAGGGGCAGCTGCAACAGAAAAGGTTTTTCACATGAATGCATAAATTGCGAGGGTTTACAACCCCTTTAAGCTAGAAGCATTTTTCAAGCTTCAGCATTTAGGAGCAGAAAAAAAATGTTTTTGTAGAGAAAAAAGCAGGAAAAAAACGCTAAATGCTACTAAAATGCTCTTTTCAGCTTTTTTTTCCTTCATGTGAAACGCTAACACTCCTAAAAGCTAATAAAACGCTACTACAAGCCAGCACAAAAATGCTATTATGATCAGCTTTTTTCCAAGCGTTTCTTGAGCTTATAAAATATGCTAGTGTGCATAGAGACCAAAGACAGACACCCACAGGTTCCAGAAGGCGGTGGGGGAAGGAGGAGGGGCCGGACAGGACGTAGGTAGCAGTGCAGTAATCTTACCAGTAAGTGGGAGCAACTACCTCAAAACCAGGTACCCCCCCGCCCCAAAAGTGCCAAATGTGGCACTGGAGGGTGCAAATTGGAGCTTCCCCTTTGGGTAGAGCTCCGCTTTAAAAGAGCACATGTAAAACACGCTCAACTGTAGGTGTCAGATCAAATGTGCACCTTCTGGGGGATATAGATGGATAATCCTTGGTGGTGCAGGTGGATTCCAGCACTTCCGAGATCATCATGGGAATCCCAGGTGGGTGTGGCCATGTCCACTTTTTCCACGCTTCATGCCCACATCATCCACACCCGCCCAGGGTTCCCGTGACAATCTAGGAAGTGTTGGAATCCACCAGCACCACCAAGGGTTATCCGACTACATCCCCTAGAGCAGGAATATGCAAATAGCAGACCTCCAGCTGATGCAAAAATACAAATCCCATCATGACTCTGGGTGTCATGCTTGTGGCTATCAGAGTCTTCCTATGCCTGATGGGTCTTGTAGTTCTGCAACAGCTGGAAGTCTGCTAATTGCATATCCCTGCCCTAGAGGGTGCACGTTTGACTGGCTAGCCGCAGCTGTGATCTGCCACCTACAGATGAGCGTTTTTACATGTGCTTAAGATGCCAATTCGTTGATTCTTAATAAAAGTGCTAGTTCCATACTAGACTAAGTAGGCGCTGCTTCCTCTTTTTTCTTGCCAGTTTTTCTTTTTATGGCCATGAATGCTGTGCACAAATATGCACATAAATGCCTGCACGTGCATGGCCACATCAAATAACATGCAGCTGTGTATATGGGCATAAAAAACCTGCCAGGTACTAACAGTGGCATTTTTTTCTGCCTGTGTGCATAAGCTCCATTCACTCTTGTGCGACTTGTCATGTGATTTAGGACATGGCAAGTCGCAGCCCATTCTTTTCAGATTGGTGTGACTTAAGCCTCGTACACACGATGCGACGGTCATACAACCGGACGTCCAAAATCGCATGTCTGCTGTTGTGTCTCGCGTACTGACATGCACTAAGCGATCGTACGACCAAGCCTAACGTGGTGACTTGCTACGAGCGTATAAAAAGGAAGTTCAGGTGAATGTGATTTGTGAATTAGGAACGTAGGTTTACACGAACGGACACTTCCGGCCGTTCCTGACTTCTGAGCATGCGTGTTTTGCACAGTACAACTTGTTGGACCAACTTCTCTGTACACACGATACAACAGTCGTACGACCAATTGTTGTACAACAAAAGTTTTCTAGCCTGCTCATCCAACTTCCGTTGTATGACCGTTGCACATCGGCTGTCTAATCGTGTGTACGAACGGTCGGATGATCTTACAACAAGCTGTTGTACGACTGTTTTCATACGACCGTCACACCGTGTGTACGAGGCTTTAAAGTCGCAGCAATTTTGAAAAGGTGCCTGCACTACTTTTGATGCAACTTAGATCCATTATGTGTAAAGTCGGATCAAAGTTGCATCAAACTAAAAACTGCGACTTTGAGAGGAATGGATTTTAAAGGAAACATTTCTCCTTTCCTTCGTACTGTGATACATTATATAACTATATGATTCTCTGAAATGACTTTTGTGCAGTTTGCAGGAAGTTTTGATGACATAATTGTCACTGTTCATTTTTAACTAAGAACATCGCACAATTAACAGGAGACTATGGCAGTGTGATAAATATTGGAATATTTATACCACAAGATAGAAGACAGCTGGGAAACACTATCCATCGAATTGCATTTCTACCCACCGCAGACACCACAAAGGAAGCCCCCAATGACAGCTCTGCATCCCAGCAGAGGTAATGACGTGTCAATAGAACCATCCTTAGAAACACTCATCAATGCATGCGATCTTGTACAAAATCAATAAACATCGGTGCCACATTAATGTGTAGTAGATCACTCCTGAGTCCTGACGACGGTTCCAAAAAAAACAAAAAAAAAAAGAACCAGAAGCGTTACGGTAACCGTAATGCGGTATGTTGATCTGAAGATTAGACAGTAAATAAAGTGTGCATTGTTACCCAACGATTGACTTCTAAAGTGGCGGAAGTTATTTTTTTGTAAATAAAAACACAATGGTTAGGCTTGTTTTACTTGGCCTAAAGCTAAAAAACATAAGAGCTGTGGTATCTGGAGGTGTCAGCCACGCTGAATGTGGAAGTTTCAGTACTCAAGCATTCCTAGCAATGCTATGACTATGTAAAAATGGCATTTACATTTACATACAAAAGGTCAATGGCACAGGCAATCAAACCCCAATATAAATTAATACATTGTATGTCATATACAGGCGAGATTCAAAAAATGTAAAACATAACATAGAAATCTTTTTTTTTAGTTACAGCTTAGCCAAGATCATTCCTTTAAAAAATCGAACATGCTATTATAGACGTGTGGTGTCTTCTCTCACTCACACCCATAACCCCCTGGGATGGGGCAGGCTCTCATCTTGGTTACACATGGTCAAAAACCTTGAGATGTCATTTGGGCTCTGAGATTTACATGTGGCTAAAAGAACTGGCAAACTCTACAGCACAGTCTTCCAGCAGGATATATGTTCTACATACTCACCTGCTGGCAATATCCGGCAATATACACTCCAAGGTTGCATATAACAGACGCACAATATTCATCTAGCTTAGTCCATTTTCTTGGCAGATGTGTAGCTCTGTGTTTTTTATATATATTTTATAATGTAGTTATAAAAAAAAAACCTGCATACAATTTCAGCCATCCATTTAGAATCAGCCTGTGTCTGGATCCTTTAGCTGTAAAATCCAATAACCTGGAATAGGCAAAACACACCAGCCTTATGCTTTGGCATGATGTTACTCATTTTTAACATCTACAATGGTGGTCACCTTTGATATTTTGCCAACTAAGCAAAAACTGTCCATTTCCATAGACTGTTGAAAACACACAATGGTTTCTACGACTGAATCACACGACAAAAACTGCCCACGTGAGCTTGATTATCTGCATTTTCTTTATATAATACTGAACACGAAGCATGATGTGAAATCCTGCAGTGATGCAAAAGCCTTATGTCCATGTGCCACATTATATCAACATTCAGCAGAAAGATAATATAAGCAGATTTTCTGATTACTTTCTGTACAACCATAGTATGTTAATTGTTTAATTCCAGAATGCCTGTATTCTTACTAAAATACTCCAAAACATATAATACATCTAAAACTGAAATGACCTTGAACGCTGCTGCCTTCCAATTGTTGAATGCTTTTAGTGCTTGGCATAACAGAAGACAAGTTTGTCCTGCTGACACCTCTAGGTACAGGTATGGGAAACCTTTTTATCCCTGAGGAACTTATAATATAATCGTCATGCCCTGGAGAACCCCTGCTAATACCAAATAATTGGTAAATACCTCTTACATTGGTAGTCAGTGGGAAGCATGCCCCTTACATTGGGGGTACATGGGAAGAATGCCCCTTACATTGGGGGTCGGTGGGAAGAATACCCCTTACATTGGGTGGTCAGTAGGAAGAATGCCACTTACATTGGGAGTCTGTGGGAAGAATGCCCATCACATTGGTGGTCAGTGTGAAGAATGCCCCTCACATTGGTGGTCAGTGGGAAGAATGCTCCTTACATTGGTGGTCAGAGGGAAGAACACCCCTTACATTGATTGTCAGTGGAAAGAATGCTTCTTACAATGGTGGGAAGAAACATTGGGAGGAATGCCCCTTATATTGGTGGTCAGTGGGAAGAATGCCCCTTATATAGGTGGTTTGCAGGAAGAATGCCCCTTACATTGGTAGTCACTGGGATGAATGCCCCTTACATTGGTAGTTAGTGGGAAGAATGTCCCTTACATTGGTGGTCAGTGGGAAGAACACCCCCTGCTTTTGTAGTAAGTGGGGAGAAACCCTCTTACATTGATAGCGAATGGGAAGAATGCCCCTTGCATTAATAGTCAGAGGGAAGAATGGCCCTTACATTGATAGTCAGAGGGAAGAATGTCTCTTACATTGATAGTCAGTGGGAAGAATGCCCCTTACAATGGTGGTCAGTAGGAAGAATGCCTCTTATGATGGTGATAATGGTGGTCAGTAGAGAGAATGCCCCTTATTTTGGTGGTCAGTGGAGGAATGCCCCTTATTTTGGTGGTCAATGGGAAGAATGCACCTTTCTTTGATGGTCAGTGGGAAGAATACCCCTTTCTTTGATGATCAGTGGGAAGAATGCCCCTTACTTTGGGGGTCAGTAGGAAGAATGCCCCTTACTTTGGGGGTCAGTGGGAAGAATGCCCCTTACATTGATAGTCAGTGGGAGGAATGTCCCTTACATTGATAGTCAAAGGGAAGAATGTCCATTACATTGATAGCCAGTAGGAAGCATGCCCCTTACATTGATAGTCAGAGGGAAGAATGTCCATTACATTGATAGCCAGTAGGAAGCATGCCCCTTACATTGATAGCCAGTAGGAAGCATGCCCCTTACATTGGTAGTCAGTGGGAAGAATGCCCCTTATATTGGTGGTCAGTGGAAAGAATACTTTATAGGAAGAATGCACTGTACATTAGTAGAAAGTGGGAAGAATGATCCTTATATTGGTCGTCAGTGGAAAAATGCAGCTTAAGTTGTGAGTCAGAATGCCCCTTACATTGGTAGTCAGCGGGAAGAATGCCCCTTACAATAGTGGTCAGTGGGAAGAATGCCCCTTACAATGGTGGTCAGTGGGAAGAATATACCTTACAATGGTGGTCAATAGGAAGAATGCCCCTTCCGATGGAGGTAATGGTGATCAGTAAGAAGAATGCCCCTTACGATGGTGGTAATGGTGATCAGTAGGAAGAATGCCCCTTATTTTGGTGGTCATTGGGAAGAATGCCCCTTACATTGATTGTCAGTGGGAAGAATGACCCTTACATTGGTGGTCAGTGGGAAGAATGACCCTTACATTGGTGGTCAGTGGGAAGAATGACCCTTATATTGGTGGTCAGTGGGAAGAATGCCCCTTATATTGGTGGTCAGTGGGAAGAATATCCCTTACATTAGTAGACAGTGGGAAGAAAGACCCTTACATTGGTGGTTAGTAGGAAGAATGGCCCTTATATTAGTACAGTGGGAAGCATGATCTTTATTTTGGTCGTCAGTGGAAAATTGCAGCTTACGTTGAAAGTCAGTGGGAAGGAGGCCTCTTACATTGGTGGTCAGTGGGAAGAATGCCCCTTACATTGGTGGTCAGTGGGAAGAATGCCCCTTACATTGGTACCCCCGTCTTACAAACTGGTCAGAATTCCACCCTCCCAGGTAGGTAATAAGACCATTCCTGTTAAGCCACTGCCTCTGTCTGGTGGTCCTGGTCCTGGAATCGGCACCATCAGAATGGAAGGTCAATCAGCCACACCAGATGTTCTTCTAGTACCCTCTGGAGGATCTCTGGCTGATAATGGCTGGGGTAAGGTAACACTATGGATACATATTTGTAGACTTGATCACACATCCACTATTTAGAAAACAGGTTTCCTTAGGAAATCCTATCCATCTAATAATTGGAAATTCTGCCTGCATGGCATTATATTATAGAACAAAAGCCAGGCATTGTATAGAGATGTGATTGCCTGTTTCCATGATAGGGTCCTAATATAAAGCTAGTGGATGTGAGGATGGATCCCTGTGTACACGTGCTGGTCAATGTGATGTGCCATGGTGGGCTCTCTATATACACACTCCTACCCTACTGGTCAATGTGATGTGCCATGGTGGGCTCTCTATATACACACTCCTACCCTGCTGGTCAATGTGATGTGCCATGGTGGGCTCTCTATATACACACTCCTATCCTGCTGGTCAATGTGATGTGCCATGGTGGGCTCTCTATATACACACTCCTACCCTGCTGGTCAATGTGATGTGCCATGGTGGGCTCTCTATATACACACTCACCTGCCACGGTGTACCTGTCCAGGTAATTGAGCACGTTGCCCACACTGAGGATGCCAGCTGCTGCCACCCTGGCTCTCTTGATGTTGGGGAGATGCTCCTTGTGGTCCAGGCTTTCTTTATGGATCTCCGGGGATTTCCTCTCCAGTATGGGGGGTGCAGGGCTCATCCTTCCAGACAATGTCTCCACACCCCCATCCTCCGCTCCCGGCATACAGTCCTGGCTGCTAGTGCCAGCCGTGCCCGCTCCATCACTCTCCAGGCACATCATCAGCTGCTGCCCGGAGCTCCTCCACTGATTCCGGGCAGCTGAATGGAAGAGAGTCACGGTGCTGGTCGTCCCCGTCCTCCTCAATGAATGGAACAAAGCAGAGGAACCCTACAAGCTTCAGCTGCACATCGCCTGCAATGAGATGACACTTGACAGCTAGGACCTTCCTCCCCCTTCTCCTGCCTCCCTCTACTGCAGAGAGGTGTGTGACTGTGAGGGCACTCCAGGCTGGGAGGAGGCTCCGCCCACAGCCATTGCTGGAGAACACAGCTATACTCCACACCTGACTGCTGCTGCTGGGCCACTCAACTCATTACTATGAGCGGGCGGGCGGGGAGCTGAGGCTGCGCCACCTGCTGGCCTTTCATCTGCAGCACACCACCTCTCTTATCCATCTATCTATCTATCTGCACCATCTCTTCTTACTATCACTACACCTTGTCACAGCAGTGGCCCTTACAGTAGCTCTCTCACCACCCCCCAAGCCAACTGTTCTGTGTTAGGCTAAATTCACACAAACAAAAAACTGACACTAACACCAACCCATGCCTTTACACGCACATGAACTTTAAAGAGGTGGTAAACCATGACCCCCCCCCCCCGCAAGAGAAAAGCATAATGAGCTAGTATGCATTGCATACTCAGGGCCGCTGCTACCACTAGGCAAACTAGGCAGCCGCCTAGGGCGCACTGCTGCCTAGGGGCACCCGGCCACTGGTTTCTGCAGCATGTCACTAACTCAGTCTCAGGCAGCTGCTCCGTCCGACTGGTAGTGTAAAGTCTCGTACACACGGTTCAACAATCGTACGACCGAACGGCCTAAATCGTATGTTGGCTGTTGTATCTCGCGTACTGACATGCACAAAACGA
Source organism: Glandirana rugosa (assembly GCA_018402905.1). Taxonomy (NCBI): domain Eukaryota; kingdom Metazoa; phylum Chordata; class Amphibia; order Anura; family Ranidae; genus Glandirana; species Glandirana rugosa. The sequence continues at coordinate 455,542 of BLSH010361799.1, forward strand.
TCGTACGACCAAGCCGAACGTAGTGACCAGTGTTGCCAACCGCCAGTAAATTTACTGACAGTTTGTAAAAATCAGTGATTTTTGGAACTGTCTATAAATATGAGGGTCTGATAATTTGTCATGCTGTGCTGACTTTTTAAGTGTAAACTGGGCAAACTACTTGATATGGGTATCAGTGTTTCCATGGTGTGTTTAAATATCAATTGTCTTGGTTTTTAATAGAAGTTCAGTTATTTTTCAGGTTGCCAGTAAAAAATGTGCTCTGCCAGTAAGAGTTTCCATGATTTGCCAGTAAAAAACACTGCGGGAGGTTGGCAACACTGGTAGTGACATGTTATGAACATATAAAGAGAACATTCAGGTGCATGTAATTAGCATCCGGCCGTTCCTGACTTCTGAGCATACGTGTTTTGCACAATGCAACTTGTTGGACCAACTTCTCTGTACACACGATACAACGGTCGTACGACCGCTTGTTGGTACTACCAAAGTTTTCTAGTTTGCTCATACAACTCCCCTTGTACAACCGTCGTACGTCGGCTGTTCTAATCACGCATACTAACGGTCGATTTAGCATACAACGGTCGTTCGTACGACCTGTTGTATACGATCGTCGACCCGTGTGTACGAGGCTTTATTAGAGGCACAGCACTGGAGCCAGCGCTAGAGGGAGCAGAGCCAATGCTTCCTGTCTATCGCTGCCTCCTGTCACATGGGCAGGGCAAAGGGGGTGGAGCCAATGGGGCAAAAAAATTAGGTTTCGCCTAGGGTGTCAAAAATCCTTGCACCAGCCCTGCACATACTAGCTCATTATGGAATACTTACCTTAGAGCGAAGCCCTGTATCAGAGTCAGCACTCCGAGTACAGGGCTGGCATCTTACACCTGTAATTACTTCCAGGTTCGCAGCTCCAGGACTGTGATTGGCCAGAGCCGCAACAATGTCACTCCAGACGAAGCTGCCGGTAACAAGGTAATGAGTGCACCAAGAGGGCCGTTTCTTCAGTGCGCATGCACCGATGACTTCGGTAGCAGCGTATACAGTGAATATCTCATAAACTATGTAAGTTTAGGAGATATTCTCGGTACCTACAGGTAAGCCTTATTATAGGCTTAACTGTTAGTAAAAGTGCTTGTAAAGGGTTTACAACCACTTTAATGGCACCCCAGTCTTAGTCCGTAGGGTTCAGTATTGAGTTAGCCCATCCTTTGCAGCTATAACAGCTTCAACTCTTCTGGGAAGGTTGTCCACAAGGTTTAGGAGTGTGTATGGGAATGTTTGACCATTCTTCCAGAAGAGCATTTGTGAGGTCAGGCACTGATGTTGGATGAGAAGGCCTGGCTTGCAGTCTCCACTCTAATTCATCCCAAAGGTGTTCTATCAGGTTGAGGTCAGGACTCTGCTGTTGTTCTATCCAGCCTCTTCATCAGTACAGGACACATGTGGTGTAGCCAAAGCACACAGCAGGGGACAAGGCATTCAACACACATGGAACTATCTCAGATGCAGACGATTCTTCAGCAGTAGCCTCGGCACATCCTAATCATCCCATATGGGGCAGATTCCCCCAGCTTCCTGTCTCCCCCCTGCAGTGCTGCCAGCTTTCCTCCTCTCCTCTCAGGAGCTGGGAAGGGGTAGGTAAATAATTCATTAACCGGCCCCTTCCTTTTCTGAATTAAATTTGTACTGATCACTCCTGTACTAGGCTGCAGAGAAAGGGACCGTGAAATATCTGTCCTCAGTTTCTCTCTCGGTCTCAAAAGTGAGACATCAGGGGTCTGTTTAGACCCTTGATATTTCACCTATGCCCCATAATGGGGCTCCTAAATTTAAAAAATAATAAAAAAACAATACTGTAAAAAAAAATTACAAAAAAAAAATTGTAAAAAATTATGAAAAAAAAAGTAAAATGGAAAAAACTACTGACACCAATCTTTGCTCTACTGACACCATCCACTGCCCTGTTGACACCAGTCTTTGCTGTACTGACACCATCCACTGCCCTGCTGACACCAATCTTTGCTGTACTGACAACGTCCACTGCCCCACTGACACCAATTTTTGCTGTACTGACACCATCCACTGCCCTGCTGACACCATCCACTGCCCTGCTGACATCAATCTTTGCTGTACTGACACCATCCACTGCCCCGCTGACACCAATCTTTGCTGTACTGACACCATCCACTCCTAGGGTTGCCACCTCATCCCTTTAAACCCGAACACATATGAATTACACAGGCTCTGAGGCTAATTTAATGCAGATGAGGCACCAAGTGAGTTTAATTACCACCTCAATCAGCCACAGGGCCTGTGTAATTCATATGTGTTCGGGTTTAAAGGGATGAGGTGGCAACTCTATCCACTCCCCTGCTGACACCAATCTTTGCTCTACTGACACCATCCACTGCCCTGCTGACACCAGTCTTTGCTGTACTGACACCGTCCATTGCCCCGCTGACACCAATCTTTGCTGTACTGACACCATCCACTGCCCTGCTGACATCAATCTTTGCTCTACTGACACCGTCCACTGCCCCACTGACACCAATCTTTGCTGTACTGACACCATCCACTGCCCTGCTGACACGATCCACTGCCCTGCTGACACCAATCTTTGCTCTACTGACACCATCCACTGCTCCGCTGACACCAATCTTTGCTCTGCTGACACCGTCCACTGCCCTGCTGGCACCAATCTTTGCTCTACTGACACCGTCCACTGCCCTGCTGACACCAATCTTTGCTGTACTGACACTGTCCACTGCCCCACTGACACCAATCTTTGCTCTACTGACACCGTGCACTGCCCCGCTGACACCAATCTTTGCTGTACTGACACCATCCACTGCTCTGCTGACACCAAGCTTTGCTCTATTAACACCATCCACTGCCCTGCTGACACCAATGTTTGCTGTACTGACAACGTCCACTGCCCCGCTGACACCAATCTTAGCTGTACTGACACCATCTACTGCCCCACTGACAACAATCTTTGCTCTACTGACACCGTGCACTGCCCCGCTGACAGCAATCTTTGTTGTACTGACACCGTCCACTGCTCTGCTGATTTACACACTGGTCTGTTTGTGCTCTGGGTTGCACACCCTAATGCAATAGGCTGCGTACATAGGGTCGCCACCCCATTCCTTTAAACCCAGACACATATTAATTACACAAGTTCTGGGGATATTTTAATGCAGATAAGGCACTAATTTAATTACCTCCTTAATCAGCCACAGAACCTGTGTAATTAATACATGTTTGGGTTTAAAGGGATGAGGTGGCAATAGAGTTGCCACCTCATCCCTTTAAACCCGAACACACATTAATTAGACAGGTTCTGTGGCTGATTAAGGTGGTAATTAAACTCACTTGGTGCCTTATCTCCATTATATTAGCCTCAGAACCTGTGCAATTCATATGTGTTCGGGTTTAAAGGGATGAGGTGGCAACCCTATGCGCACACCAATGAGCAGTAGTATGTGAATGAAGATTGGTGGCACAGCAGAGACACAGGTAAGTATTTAAAGTCTCCTTTATTATGCTTTTTTCAGATTTGTTGCTCAGAAAGGCTGACCACTAGCATTTGCTGAAGAATAGGAGCAATAACATTTGTGAATAGATGCAGCACACCAAGATTGCCAGCAGGAAAAACATTACTTTGCGCAACATGATTCCGAAGTGAAGGACCCCCTTTTTCAACTGTGGAGAGCAATTGTAGCCCCATATTTTTCTCATGAAATGTACTTTAAGGGATTGATTAAAGTAGGTACCACCTTGACCACCTTTCAACTTTTTGAGCCACAGGTATGGAACAAGCAGTTAGTAAGTGAAGTTAGAGCAAAGTCAGCACTTCTGATACGTTTACATCAGGGGTGTCCAAACTTTTTTCAAAGAGGGCCAGATTTGATGAAGTGAACATGCGTGAGGGCCAACCATTTTGCCTGACATTCTTTGAACCATTAAAATTAAATTCAAATGAACTATTTTATGCCAAGTTTATTGCAAACGGCATACTTTTCATTTCGCCACATGGATGACAAATCTAAACAGGTGTTAAATTACTCTGCCTTTCATATCTGAAGGCCAAATGAAGAAAAAATCCAGGAAGCTAAAATATATGTCGGGAACATTGCAAAATACATTACATATTATTGGTAATAAAGGTGGTCTGTCAACTTTTAGACCCCATACACACGGACGTTTTTTAGAGCCATGTTTTTGATGGCCCCATACAAACGCTGAAGTTTTTGAGCTGTAGATAGCGTCGGTGTTTGTGAGCTGAACCCACGGCCAGCGCATTCTGAAGCTGCAGCGCTACAGCGTTTTTGATGCTGAGCCGGCAAAACGTTAACTGACGCGCATTAACGCCTTGGTGACGTTAACCGGCATTTTTAGTGCTGGCATTTTCAGGTCCAAAAGTAACAGAGGGATGTCTTTTAAAAAAAAACGCGACTTAGCGCTGACGCTCAATAACGCGCATTAATGCCAATGCAAAACGCCAATTTTTCCTGACGCTGGTCCCGACGTTAAAGCTTGTTTTTTTAATACGCCTGTGTGTATGAGGCCTTAAGTTCAAAAAATATGAACAGGAACATTACACCAAGTATACATGTTGTGTCAAAATATATTTATAACTGATTTAGACCAAATGACATTAACTGAGATCTTACAATGTATTCATCAGAATTGAAAAAACTTGCCTGCACTAATGTGAATGGCGGGCCACAAGAGGTGTCTGGAGGAGTAGTGGATTACTTGTCTGTAGTGTAGAAATGATACTAACTTCCACTCCCGGCCAGTCCGATGATCCAAACCCAGTGACGGCACCTCTGAGGGACTAAGGAACCCAGCTGCAGCACTATAAGCTGCGCATGTTCCGCGCCCTTGTAGCTGTGTGTGGTGGAGACACAGATCAGGCGCCGCAGGGAGAACAAACGCACAAAGAACGAATGCACGAAATCCCGCAACGTCAGAAAGATTGCGAGAACGCCAACTGAGGATGTGCAGTCCCGCGATCCCAGGGGTCCGAGCTCCCGCGGGCTAGAACGCATATATTTTGCCACAGTACTTGTGGGGCCATATAAAACTGGAACAAGGGCCGCAATTGGCCCACGGGCCAGACTTTGGACAAGCCTGGTTTACATCTTTCAGTTTAGAAAACTCATCAAGTATTGATAGATATGACAGCCAGGAAACTCACATTTTAGAAGGAGAGCTTAGCAATGGCTGTCTATATATTTCAGCACCAGTTTTGTTTAACCGCTTGCCGACGGCTGATCGGCAATTGACGGCGACAATGTGGCTCTGTAACGCGAATCGCCGTCATACGACGGCGGCCGCGATACAGAGCCACTGTGAGCGCGCTGTGTCCGGGGGGGTCCAGGGAGCGGGTGCGGCGGCTTCGATTGCCGCCGGCCACCCGCGATGCCCCCCCCGGAGCGAATGAGCGGAGGTCCGTGTATGTAAACACGGACCTCCGCTCTGTGTGAGGGGGAAGGGCTGTGATCACAGCCTTCCTGTAAGTGAAGGCTGTGACCACTTCCTTTCCCCAGCTAGGCAAGTCCCCCTACAGTAAGAACACGCCCAGGGAACACAGTTAACCCTTAGAGCGCCCCCTGCAGGTTAACCCCTTCACTGCCAATGGCATTTACACAGTAATCAGTGCATTTTTATAGCACTGATCGCTGTATAACTGCCAATGGTCCCAAAAAAGTGTCAAAACATTCCGACATGTCCGCCCCAATATCGCACTACCGCTAAAAATCGCAGATCGCCGCCATTTTTAGTAAAAAATAAAAAAAAATAAAAACCCCAAAAATGAATTCTCATCATCCGTAAATGCGACCACTTTTGCGCAAACCAACCAATAAACGCCGATTGCGATTTTTTTAATCGCAAATATGAGGAAGAATATAAATCGGCCAAAAACGGTGAAAAAAAATGTTTTTTTATATTTTTTTTTTTGGATTTGCATATTTTAGCAAAAAGTAAGAAATTTGGGTTTTTTTGCAAAATGGTCGCTCTTCTTTTGTTTATAGCGGCGATCAGAAATGACGCAGAGGTGATCAAATACCACCAAAAGAAAGCTCTGTTTGTGGGAAAAAAAGGACGCAAATTTCGTTTGGGTGCAACGTCGCACGACCGCGCAATTGTCAGTTAAAGCGACGCAGCGCCGAATCGCAAAAAGTGCTCCGGTCCTAAAGCTGGAAATCCTTCCGGGGCTGAAGTGGTTAATTATAGCGCAAAAAATAAAAAACCCAGAGATGATTAAATACCACCAAAAGAAAGCTCTATTTGTGTGAAAAAAAGGATGCAAATTTCATATGGGTACAATGTTGCATGACTGAGTAATTGTCATTCAAAGTGTGAGAGCGCTGAAAGCTGAAAATTGGTCTGGTTGTTAA
>BLSH010361799.1:461961-472097 GCA_018402905.1 Glandirana rugosa
GAAATTGACTGTTAACGCGCCAGCACGCTGCAACGTGGGTTTGCTTTAAACGCAGGAAAAAAAGGGTGTTTGTCTCGAAAGAAAACCACCATAAACTAGTGGAGACGCACAACGTCGCACGACCGCGCAATTGTCAGTTAAAGCGACGCAGCGCCGAATCGCAAAAAGTGCTCCGGTCCTAAAGCTGGAAATCCTTCCGGGGCTGAAGTGGTTAAATGATATCAAAAAAGCCTAGAACTATTTCTGATGCACAAAAATGCATTCTTGATTTGCTGGTTTTCATTGTCACATAGGGTGTCCTGTGGTGACCTTTACTTACCATTTAGTTACTGGAGTTCCACAGATAGCTACCAAAATGACAACTTTGGATCTTTGCAACATGTAAGGGCACCCTTATAATTTATAAGCTTGGGAACTCTCATAATGGTAAGATTATACAGCGGTAGACAGTAATACGCCTTATAGATGTTTGTTAATATATTCTATAAATATTCTCATGCTGTAAGGCTGGCCATACACACATATATTTCTTTCATTCTGCCTGTGGGTTGAAGAAGAAGAGATCAATGGACTCCTACATCCTCCTACATCCACGCTTAACAGCATAAATGGAGGAATCTGCACTGCTGGCTATTGTATTTTGACAGCTGTGACACCCAAGGCTGTCTGAATAATCAAACATTGTCTGCATCCAGCTGCTAATTTGCCATCAGGCTTGGTTAATTTTTAAATCGTTTTTTGTCAGGCTGGGTGGTGTCTGCAGGATCAACCATGACTTGAATGTTGGCTAATTCAGCAGCAGTATGAAAAAGTATCCCATTCTCACTGTTTGTGTAACACACCATGGTCAGTTCTCTAGCTATGATGGGGCGCAGCACTGGAGCCAGCGCTAGAGGGAGCAAAGCCGATGCTTCCTGTATAGCGGCAAAGGGGGTGGAGTCAGGGGTGGAGCCAATGGGGCAGCAAAATGAGGTTTCGCCTAGGGTGTCAAAAATCCCTGCTCCAGTCCTGTATACAGCACTGTGTTCCAGCAGCAATGCTTCCATCCTGCTCCCATAATTTTGAGTCAGGCTGAACACTGCTCAGCCATTCATAGGAAGCCTTGTATTTTTCCTCTGAATGGTGGAGAGGGGGGAGGATGACATAAAAATTCTTACCCCAGCCAATCAGAGGAAGTCTTGTATTCATTCATAAAAATATAAAGCTTCCTGTGAATGGCTGAGCAGTGCTCAGCTAGACTCCATTCTGTTCCAGGAATGGGACAGAAATCCCCATACTGCTGCTGGAACGCAGTGTTGCATGCTGTATAGCTGATGCTACATTTTTAACAACATTGATAGAAGATGTATTTCCTAGTGAAGAAAATAGTATGTTTGGGCCAACTTGGCCCAAGTGATAACAAAGCTGGAGTCAGGCTTCAAGTTTTATTGGTGTCAGCTACATGGTCATGGGATGCAGCAAGTCCAAAGCTGCTTGACATTATTTCCATCATTGTGGAAAATCTCTTGCTTTATCATATAGGTCTTTCTAATATAAAAGAAAATCACTTTAGCCAGCCCTAAGTCTAGTATTTGGGAGTGACTGTCACAACAAAATCTCTATAGAGCCATTTAGAGCAGCCATTCTCAGCTAGGAACAAGTAAAAAGGAAGGCTTCTCTAGGTGTGTGGCCAGGTGATCCCAGGTGTATGATGATTGAGGTGCACACCCTGTCATTGCCACAGAAAGTCTGTAAATGGAAGAGGAGGAATGGCTGCACTCTCAACTCTATGCAATCATCTTTTATTGATGGAAGATCATAAAAACAAGTACAATCGGCATAGGCACTGGTTGGTAACGCGTTTCACACAAACTTTGTGCTTCGTCACAACCACAAAAATGCACATACACTGGTATTTAAATACATACTACTAGACATAGGACATAATAATCAAGTAATACAATACAGGTGTAATCATCTCAAAAGTTTAACCAGGGAATGGAGTGTTCCTCTTTCAAAAAACGTAGTCCACATCAATGGTGTTCCCTGTGGGTTCCAATGTAAAGGTGTACAACTGCAAATAAAAACACAGGTATGCCACATAAGAAAAAACGTATATACAAAAACCCTGAAGGGGATCTTATTGAATAAATAAATTCAAACAAAACCAGCATATTGTGGTCAACCACAATATGCTGGTTTGTTTGAATTTATTTCATTCTTTTTTTCTCATGTGGCATTCCTGTGTTTTTATTTGCAGCTGTACACCTTTACATTGGAACCCACAGGGAACACCATTGATGTGGATAAAGTTTTTTGAAAGAGGAACGCTCCATTCGCTGGTTAAACTTTTGAGATGATTACACCTGTATTGTATTGATTATTACGTCCTATGTCTGGTAGTATGTATTTAAATACCAGTGTATGTGCATTTCTGTGGTTGTGACGAAGCACAAAGTTTGTGTGAAATGCATTACCAGCCTGTGCCTATGCTGATTGTATTTGTTTTTATGATCTTACATCAATAAAATATGATTGCATTGAGTTGAGAGTGCAGCCATTCCTCCTCTACCATTTACATCCTCAGCTAGTGTTCTGTGGAATCCTAGGGTTCTTCCAGAGGTTGCTAGGGTTGCCTTGAAATGTGGCTGATTGGCCTCACAACTGATGGTGTATGCATAGCTCTATGTTTAATGCCACCAGTGGCATGACTCTAATGATCTTTTTAGCTGTTGGTAAAGCCGGCCATAGATGGATCGAAACATAAATGGTTTGAAACCAGCAGGGACTGGACAAAATTCAATCCATCTAGGGGCAGATGGTTGAACCCAAGTCGATACATCGATTGGGTACAACTAGCCTGTTTCATTTTTTGTATGCTATTACTGCCGGCGGCTATAGCCGCTAGCAGTAATTATTGTATTTTGCTGGTCGGGAAGGCTCACCCCCAGAAGAACACAATAGTGCCGTGGAAGGTAGTTCCCCATCAACACTGACTGTGTTGATGGGGGAATTGAGAAAATCACATAATGTATTGGCTGCTTAAGGGTGTCTTTATTTGCTACTAGCCTACCACCACTGTAGTGGTTGGGGTATTCATCCAAGTGAACACGACCACCAATATAAAGGGAATCCTTCTCACTGTCCCATGATGAAATTAATTTAACAAAGGTCCCCTGAGACCTAAAACATTTTTAAGAATTCCTCTGGGATAACAAAGTTGAGAAAGGCTGATTTAAAGGTCAGACGGAACTAGCAAATGCCATCTATGAACTAACAGTGACAATCTAAGGCTGGCGTGACAATACAGATGATAATATACTGGGTCCAATTTACAAACACTAGGAAGCAAGGAGAATATGGAACCACTGCCCAAAAAATCAATTGTATTGCTTAATTGTGAATATGAAATCTGGCTGGTAGCTACTGTACCAGTTTTCTATACACTAGTCTTTGGAAACCTGTAAATGAAGGCAATTTGTATTTCCTAATGATTGGATGTTTGCAATCATTTTATATAAAGACATCTATTTTAAACAAGTTTCCTAATACAATGAATACTTGCCCCTAGGTGTATTCCAGAGATTTAGCTAATACACTTCATATGTGTTTGTCTTGCTGCACTCTTCTTTAAAGTTGCTAGCAAAGTACCGTGAAATAATTGAAGCACATTTGCATTAGAAAAAAAAGCTGTGTTCTATTCATTAAATTGTTTTCAGTGCTTCATTAATGTAGATGTGATTAGCTGTCCAAACAATTAGGTTTCCAAGGGCAAGCAGATGTGATTACTTCTGCAGATAGTTTAAAGAGGCCTCACAGTATGACATGAGCTGGGTGCAGCACCGTCTGCCTGGAAACAACGCATTCTTCAGCAAATGTATATTGGAAGCCACAAACTACATCACTATAAAAAAAAGTCTGTGGATGAGACCTGTTAAGCTAGCACCATTTTTCACCACTGCATTTTAGGTGTAGGTGCTTTTTACAAGCATTTCTATTCAACTCTATAGAATGTGCATTTTACTAGAAAGCAAGCATTCATTTTGTAATATACCAAAAAGCAGAAGGGTAAGTATATCTAAAGTAAAAACTTTTTTAATCCCTCTCCACTCTATCCAAAACTAAAAAAAAAAAAGGTTTTGCTTTCAGTTAGGCTTTCTTCCCATTGGTAGCAGTGCTTACTGCCCTATGAAAAGCGATCTGCGGTTAAGGTTGGCAGGCATTCAGGTGATGATCCTGGCACCTTCTAAACATACGATTTTTTTCTTGTTTTCAATCCCAAAGGGAATCTTGCATTAGGGTTGCCACCTCATCCCTTTAAAACCGAACACATATTAATTACGCAGGTTCTAAGGCTGATTAAGGTGGAAATTAAACTCACTTGGTGGCTTATCTGCATTAAAGTAGCTTCAGAACCTGTGTGATTCATATGTGTTCGGGTTTAAAGGAATGAGGTGGCAACTCTATCTTGTATTAAAAAAATGCACTACAACCATGAGCCCAGCATTTGTTTTGCAGTTGCTGTGTGCTCTCAATAAACTTAATGGGCGAGTTTGACAGGCAGTGCCTTGTGACAATCTTGGCAGCCTGAGTTTAAAATGTCGCAAAGCATCACTTTTGGGTCATGTATTTAGTTGTGGCAGGCTATATTGTTAATGTTTGGCTCAGCCTCCTGTTTTTAACCACCCCCCAGCCACCTATGTGAAAGAGCCATTAGGCTTATTTCAGACAGGCGGTAAATTTACCGCCTTCAGAAAAGTGAACCATGGTGAAAATAGCAAGCCCTGCTGCTGCCTCTTGATGCTAAATGGCAAGTTTACATTGCAGTGGGACTACATCAGAACTGTGAACCTAGGGTTGACACCTCAAACCTTTAAAACCAAACACATCTTAATTACACAGGTTCTGTGGCTGATTAAGGTGGTAATTAAACTCACTTGGTGCCTTATCTACATTAAATTAGCCTCAGAACCTGTGTAATTCATATGTGTTTGGGTTTAAAGGGACAAGGTGGCAAACCTATGTGAACCATGCATTTGGCTCACAGTTGTGGTGTGGCCCCAATGATCTCAATGTGTGAGTTTGACAGGTGGTGCCACCTGTCAAACTCATAGCTGTGGCCATGGCATGTGTACAGCCCTTTCAGGCTGTAGTCCTAGAATTTGGGTGGATGCATACAGCTCAGCCACCTGTATTTACCACTGCCCAGCTGCCCATGTTGTATAATTTAGATCCCCTCCTAGACAGTTGTTCCGATTAAAAGATATACCCACTATTCCTGTCCTGGTAGATTCTGGATTTACCCTTACTTCCTTACTTTTATTCCTGGTGATATTGGTGATAAAGACAATTAGAGAGAGTCAATGTCCCTAAAGCCTCGTACACACGGGACGACGATCGTGCGTACGATCTTCGCAAATCGTATGTTGCATAATGTAACTTGCATACTGACTGCACTACACGATTGTATGAGCACAGAAGAACGTTCAGGTGCATGTAATTAGCATCGTTCCTGACTTCTGAGCATGCGTGTTTTGCACAATACAACTTGTTGTACCAACTGCTCTGTACACACCGTACAACGGTCGTATGACCGCTTGTTGGTACGACCAAGTTCTCTAGCCTGCTCATACAACTCCCTTGTACAACCGTCGTATGTTCGACTGTTCGCGCATACAAACGATCGATATCGCATACAACGGTCGTTAGTACGACCTGTTGTATACGATCGTCGTCCCGTGTGTACGAGGCTTAATGGGAACACAAACACAATTTTTTGCCCTAACAGTTAACCCCTAATGAACCTAGACCATCTAACACAAATGCTTCCAGTAGATATAAAATCCTCTGCTCCTGATTATCACTCTGCCTTTCTGATTACACTCACTTGACTCTTAAGAAAACCCTTGATGAGAATTCATTAAAGAGGAGGTCCAGGCTCCTTCAGAAAAAATTAAAAAGTCTGCAGCTACAAATACTGTAACTGCTGACTTTTAATGTGGGGCATTTACCTGTCCAAGCATCCAGCGTTGTCCTCACCCGATTAGCCATCCCGACTAAAGGAAACTGGCAGTGAAGCCTTTCGGCCTCCCTACTGCGCATGCGTGCACGTGAAGTGTCCCAGAAAGCTGTGGGGGAAGGAGGGGGCTGAATTTCCGGCTCAGTTCACTACAATGAACTGAGCTAGAAGTGGGAGCAGATACCTGCCAGGTACCTGCTCCCCCAAAAGATGCCAAATGTGGCAGCGGAGGGGGGGGGGGGGGGCAGACAAATAGAGTTTCCCCTTTTGGGTGAAGTTCTCCTATAACTAAACTCAGAGGATTGTAATCACAAAGGTAGAGAAATGATAAGGAGCAGAGTGTTCTCTACCACTGGAGTGGTCATGTGCCCCAACATTTCATTGTAACCATGTTAGGGCTCTTACAAGTTAACTGCTGAAGGACCGCCCCATGTATACATACTGCGGCAGGGTGCCCCTTAAGCGCAAAATCACATACCTGTAAGTGATTCCTTTCTTCAGCTTTAGGGCACGCGCACCCCACTGGAGCCTAGCTCCTGCTGTGATTGGACACAGCGGGAGCCAATCAGCGGGTCCGGCGGACTCTATGTCCGCCGGAAACCTGGCGGTCGTTCAGAGAGAGGCAGAACGGCAGTCTGCTTATGTAAACAAGGCAGTTCGCCATTCTGCTAGTAAGGAAGACAGAGATCTTGTGTTTCTGCTAAGCAGGAACGTGGATCTCTGTCTTTCTTCAGTTAAGCCACACCCCACACAGTTAAATTGGGCTCCCAGGGAACACACTTAGCCCTTTGATCGCCCCTGATGTTAACCCTTTCCCTGCCAGTGTCATTTATACAGTGACATTGCACTTTTTTTTAGCACTGATCACCGTCAATTTGTAGATGCTATAACTTTTGCCCAAACCAATCAATATACGCTTATTGGGATTTCTTTTTACCAAATACATGTAGCAGATCACATATTGGCCTAAACTGATGAAGAAATTAGATTTTTTTTTACATTTTTTTTTATTGGATGTGTTTTATAGCAGAAAGCACAAATATTGTTTCATTTTTCAAAATTGTCTGTCTTTTTTTTTGTTTATAGCGCAAAAAATAAAAACCGCAGAGGTGATCAAATACCACGAAAAGAAAGCTCTATTTGTGGGAAAGAAAGAACATCAATTTTATTTGGATACAGTATCGCATGACCGCGCAAATGTCAGTTAAAGCAACGTAGTGCAGTATCGCAAAAAATGGCTTGGTCAAGAAGGGGGTAAAATCTTCCGGAGCTGAAGTGGTTAAGTACAACTAAAGGATCCTGTATGATAGTCCAAACATATAGCAGTTACTATGTGACAAAAAACTTCCTTTATGTTCTGAGACTGAGCTCTCCTTCATTTCTGTCTCACATTCCCCCCCCCCAACCAGGCCCTGCAGAATGCAGATCACAGTGGGAGGGTGTCAATGCCAACACAAGTAATGCTATGGTGACCAGACATCCCCAGATTTCCGGGGTCAGTGCTCGGATTGAGGATGCTGTCCTCGGAGCCAGTCTGTCTCCGGATTGCAGGGGTGGTGCCAGGTGTAGGCCGAGGGGGGGGGGGTGCGGTCCGCCCCGGGTGACACACACTGGGGGTGTGTCAGGCCAATGTCTCCCACTGTGTCGGCTTTAATTTGAATCGCCGTCACACAAGTCCCGCCTCCTTGTTTACTCCTTGGACATGTGCTATCTCTCATAGGCAGGAGTTGGTCCGGGAGACGAGACTTGTGTGCCAGCAGACGCCCAGCAATTCAAATTAAAGCTGACACAGCGGGAGACATTGGCCCAGGGCTGGTGCAAGGACTTTAGACACCCTAGGCGAAACCTCATTTTGCCGCCCCCCTTGTCTCTGCCCCTGACCCCACCCCCTTTGCCCTGTCAATTTATACGATGGAGGTGGCAGAGGTAGAGCTTTTTTGCAGAGCCTCTCTACCCATTTCTTTAGCCACAGGCCCGCACCTGTGCCCTTGGATCCGCCTCATTTTACCGCCCTGGGGTGCTGCCAGCCGCGGCTCTCCAATGACATGAGTGATTGATGCAGTGCAGTGATGGATCAACAGCGGATGGGCGCCCCTGGTGATAGTGGCGCCCTAGACGGCCACCTACTCCGCCTAGTGGTAGAGTCGGCCCTGCATTGGCCTGACACACCCCCCAGTGTGTGGCACCCGGGGCAAACCACCTCCCCTCTGCCTCAGCACCCGCGCAGGATCTGTGTGATGATCGGCTCTCCTCTCCTCTCTGATCCCCTGCACACGTGAGGTTGCATTGCTCGGCACAGATGAGGCTGCATTCCTGGGCACACGTGAGGCTGCATTCCTGGGCACATGTGAGGCTGCATTGCTGGGCACAGGTGAAGCTGCATTTCTGGGCACAAGTGACGCTGCATTCCTGGGCACAGGTGATGCTGCATTCCTGGGCACAGGTGACGCTGTATTGCTGGGCACAAGTGATGCTGCATTGCTGGGCACTGGTGAGGCTGCATTGCTGGGCACTGGTGAGGCTGCATTGCTGGGCACAGGTGAGGCTGCATTGCTGGGCACGAGAGGCTGCATTGGATGGGCACTGGTGAGGCTGCATTGGATGGGTACTAGTGAGGCTCCATTGCTGGGCACTGGTGAGGCTCCATTGCTGGGTACTGGTGAGGCTGCATTGCTGGACACAGGTGATGCTGCATAGTTGGGTACTAATGAGGCTGCATAGATGGGCACTGGTGAGGCTGCATAGATGGGCACTGGTGAGGCTGCATTGCTGGTCACAGGTGAGGCTGCATTGCTGGTCACAGGTGAGGCTGCATTCCTGGGCACTGGTGAGGCTGCATTCCTGGGCACTGGTGAGGCTGCATTGCTGGGCACAGATGAGGCTGCATTGCTGGGCACAGGAGAGGCTGCATTGAATGGGTACTAGTGAGGCTGCATTGCTGGGCACTGGTGAGGCCCCATTGCTGGACACTGGTGAGGCTGCATTGGATGGACACTGGGGAGGCTGCATAGATGGCCACTGGTGAGGCTGCATTGCTGGACACAGGTGAGGCTGCATAGATGGGCACTAGTGAGGCTGCATAGATGGGCACTGGTGAGACTGCATAGATGGGCACTGGTGAGGCTGCATTGATGGGCACTGGTGAGGCTGCATTATTGGGTACTGGTGAGGCTGCATAGCTGGGCACTGGTGAGGCTGCATAGATGGGCATTGGTCAGGCCTGCATTCTTTATGTAGTGCACTTCTGAACTCTCTACTCTGTTTTTTCTCTGTCTTATCTTCATAACATTTGGTAGTCATATCTCAAAAAAATTCTAAGTATATATTTTTTAAATCTTTATTTATGGAAGAAATGTGAGAAATAACGTAAATATCATACAATCATTCCATAAACACATAGCACATACACTGAATATATCATTTGAGGAAAATATGCTTATAAAATAGTTTACCATTTGCCAATAAAAAAATATATATATATGTTCCCGGAATTAATTTTAAAAATCTGGTCACCTTGGGTAATGCTGTCATTCCAGAAAACAGTGGGCAGGACTGGGTGTGGCCAGGTGCTGCTTCACAAGCTACAGACTTTTGAATCCGCAGTGACACTGCTGATAGGCTTATCCCCTTCAACATCTTCTCATCCCTTTGTATTGAAAGCAGGCTCAGTCAGACTACATGAAAGTGACAACTCTGCTCTGAATTCAGGATCAGTGCAGTATTCTTTAGTTTCACTTACTGTATATACAGTATATATATATACAGGGAGTGCAGAATTATTAGGCAAGTTGTATTTTTGAGGAATAATTTTATTATTGAACAACAACCATGTTCTCAATGATTCCAAAAACTCATTAATATCAAAGCTGAATATTTTTGGAAGTAGTTTTTAGTTTGTTTTTAGTTGTAGCTATTTTAGGAGGATATCTGTGTGTGCAGGTGACTATTACTGTGCATAATTATTAGGTAACTTAACAAAAAACAAATATATACCCATTTCAATTATTTATTTTCAGCAGTGAAACCAATATAACATCTCAAAATTCACAAATATACATTTCTGACATTCAAAAACAAAACAAAAACAAACCAGTGACCAATATAGCCACCTTTCTTTGCAAGGACACTCAAAAGCCTG
>BLSH010361799.1:487127-500543 GCA_018402905.1 Glandirana rugosa
ACCTCTTCGTCGTGTTCCTCGGTCAGGTAATACGACGTACCACTATCCCTCTCTCGTCTTGTTGTCTCTTCCGTCTCGAACGACGTCTTGACACATTTAGAGTCCGGACCTACCTGTCTTTATGTTGACGAAACCGTGTATTTTTTTTGAGACAAGAGGGACGTATAGTGTTAAGGGGGAAGTGTAGTGTCAAAAGGGAAGTGTCGTCAGAGGAGTCGGGTGGAAGTGTAGTGGAGGAGGGAGGTAAGTGACGTCACAGGAAGATACCGCTGTGGGGGGGATGATGGGAAGGGAGGGCCGAAGACACAGCTGTGGGGGGGTGTGAAGGGGGTCAGAAAACACCTCTGTTCGGGGGGGGGGGGGGTGATGGGAAGGGAGCAAAGGACACTGCAGTGAATGGAGGGAGGAGGTGATGTGAAGGTGGGCTGAGGAGACTGCTGTGAAGGGAAAACTGTGATGTGAAGGGGGAATTGTGATATGCAGGGAGAACAGAGTTTTTTTTATGTGCCAAAGCAGTTGTATTTCTGTCCATCCAGGCCTGAGATTTACACAGTTCTGCAGCAAGCTCTGCCTTCTCTGTTGTTCTGCTCTCTCCCTATCACCATGCAGCATAATGGACTGGCTCCTTGTGCTGCTTCTCCATCCCCCAGTATAGATGTATTAACCACTTGCCGACTGCCGACCGGCGTCTAACGGCGACAAAGTGGCTGGATATCGCAAACCACCTTCATATGACGGCGGCTGCGAGATCCTGCACCGCTGGAGTCGCGCTCACGCACTCACTGTGTTCCGTGGGGGCCGGGGAGCGGGTGGGGCGGACTCAATGTCCACCGGCTACCCGCGATGCCCCCCCCCCGCAGTGAGAGAATGGAGGTCCGTGTATGTAAACACGGATCTCCGTTCTGTTAGAGGGGGAAGGGCTGTGATCACGGGCTTCCTGCATATGGAAGCTGTGATCACTCCCCTCCCCCTGCCAGCCTAGCCCACACACAGTTAGAACACACCCAGGGAACACAGTTAACCCTTAGAGCGCTCCCTGCAGGTTAACCCCTTCACTGCCAATGGCATTTACACAGTAATCAGTGCATTTTTATAGCACTGATCGCTGTATAAATACCAATGGTCCCAAAACCGTGTCAAAATGGTCCGCTGCAATATCGCAGTACCGCTAAAAATCGCAGATCGCCGCCATTACTAGTAAAAAATTAAAAAAAATAAAAACCCCAGAAATGAATTCTCATCATCCGTAAACGCGACAACTTTTGCGCAAACCAATCAATAAATGCAGATTGCGATTTTTTTAACCAAAATATGAGGAAGAATATAAATCGGCCAAAACCGATAAACTATTTTTTTTTATATTTTTTTTTTGGATTTGGATTTTAGCAAAAAATAAGAAATTTTTTTTTTTTTTGCAAAATTATCGCTCTTCTTTTGTTTATAGCGGTGATCAGAAATGATGCAAAGGGGATCAAATACCACCAAAAGAAAGCTCTATTTGTGGGGAAAAAAAGGACGCAAATTTCGTTTGGGTACAGCGTCGCACGTCTGCGCAATTGTCAGTTAAATTGTCGCAGTGCCGTATCGCAAAAAGTGCTTTGGTCCTAAAGTGTGAAATCCTTCCGGGGCTGAAGTGGTTAAATTAGAACTAAAGGCAAAACATTTATTTATTTATTTTTGGGTAGAGGGAGGGTTATAACCCCTGTATTTTTTGCCATCTGTGTCCTATTGGGGAGATTTCCCTTCACTCCCTGTCCCATAGTGAAAACAGGAAGTGATAGTTTAAATACATTGATTGTTTTACTCTATTCCTGTGTGTCGAAATTGAAATACTTTGATTGTTTAACTCTGCTGTGGTGTGTAGTTACATTGTATAAACCTCAGTGATTACAATATGTAGCTCTACAGAGTGACTATACTTTAATGTCTGACTTGTCTGATCTGATTTCTAAGATCTTGAGAAAATGAATAGTTAAGTCCAGGATATTTTTTCTTTTGATCTGCTAGTGTCATGTAACAATAAGATTGCCATTATCTGCCAGAACAGTTCAAGAAGCTGGACATCCTGGACTTCCTACTACATTTCCACTGGGCAGAGGAGATATTATGGTATACTTTATCTTATCAGCCAATAGCTGCAAAACTCCTCACTCTTTATGTAACAACCTGCTGATTTACTTTCCAGTTTCTGATAATGAAAGCTATGGTTTAATTTATTTTCTATAATTTCTTAGAAATAGCATTTTATTCATTTATTTATTGTAAACATTTTTGACAGGACTTAGCAAAGTCATTCACATCAGTCTTTGCCCTAATGCCCCTTATAATCTATTATCTCTAAAACACACAGTCACCCTAAGGGCCGGTTCACACTTGAGCGGCGCGACTTGCCAGGGCGAAGCAAGTCGCCCCACTCGAGGCAATCTCAACGCGGCTTGTGAGGAGACTTCTATCATAGAAGTCAATGCAAGCCGCGCTGAGATCGCCCTGAAAATAATGCAGGAACTATTTTTCTAAGTCGGAGCAAAGCGATTCGCTCCTATTAGAACGGTTCCATTGCACCGCATTGCACAGCGACTAAAGTCGTCTGACAAGTCGCCTAGATGTGAACGGGCCGCAAAGTCGCGCCGCTCAAGTGTGAACCGGCCCTTAAACTAGGACCAAGTGTTAAAAGAGAAGTTCGTTTTTTTTCAAAATGCAACTTACTTAGGTGGATGCTGCATCTGTCCTCTGCCGGCTCTAAAACTGAGAACCGAGTGATCAAAGACTGCTAGTTATGCCCCGTACACACGGGACGACGATCGTACGTACGATCGTCGCAAATCGTATGTTGCATAATGTAAATAGCATACTGACGTGCACCCGATGGTCGTACATACAACTTGCGGCTGGCCGAACGTGATGACGCGAACGAGCGTATAAAGAGGAAGTGCTGGCATTGTAGCGTCACCCTTTGGGCTCCTTCATCTAATTTCGTTAGTTGAAGTGGACTTGGCGCATGCGTGTTTAGCACAATACAACTTGTTGTACCCAACTGCTCTACACACGATACAACGGTCGTATGCGAGCTTGTTGGTACGACCAAGTTTTGTAGTCTGCTCATACAACTCCCATGTATGGCCGTCGTATGTTCGACTGTTGAAAGCGAGCACACAAACTATCGATTTCACATACAACGGTCGTGAGTACGACGTGTTGAATGCGATCGTCGTCCCGTGTGTACAAGGCTTAAGTAGCACAGAGCTGGTGACTTGCAGTTGGGCTGTGGAGGGGGTGGGAGCGACTGGCTCAGGCTCTCAGTGGCTCGCTGAGAGGCTGAGCCAGGTGTCGTTCCATGGTTGTGGGTGGATCCCGACCATATTGAACAAGCCCTCTCTTATTTTCAATAACATGTGCGTTGTTCTGAAGTCTACAGAGATAACTTGAAACAATGTTAAATGAGAACAAGAGTATTTTTTTTTTTTTTTTTACTAATTTTCATGGAGTTATATTTTTACATGCTCTACTTATCAGTTTGTGTATTTAGTGGGGGTGGAACTAGAGCATCTGGAGGAAGCTCTCTAAAACGTTCAGAGAACATACAAGCTGCATGCATGCAGTGTCCCTGCTGGAAGGTGACATAAACACAAGTACTGCAAGTAGGGTTGCCACATCATCCCTTTAATCCAGGACACATATGAATTACACAGGTTCTGTGGCTGATTTAATGCATATGAGGCACCAAGTGAGTTGAATTACCACCTTAATCAGCCAAAGAACCTGTGTAATTAATGTGTGTCCTGGATTAAAGGGATGATGTGGCAACCCTAACTGCAAGGCCACAGTGCTAACCAGTTATTCTCTGTGATACATAAGTTAAACAATGTATTAATTCTGTATCTTGATAAATACAATTTAAAACAGAAAATGCATGATTGTTTTGTAAAAGTTTATAATATGGTCACGAAAATGTACAGAATGTTACACTACTGCATATGCCCTGGGAACACTGAAATCATTCCTTTTAAATCAGCCTTTTTCAACCAGCTGGGGCTCCTTGAGGTTTCTACAGGGGTGCCTTGACAAAATGCCTAAAAATTGTATACAAGCCAGTGAGTAGATGAAACTTGCCTTTTAGTTACACAAAGTCACATGTTTTCATTGTGCACCATTACAACCTTCTAGCTGCCAACCTCCTAACGACCAATGAGATCATCAATATATAAGGAGGATGTCAGTCACCTGCATAGCATCCTTGTTTGAGCCTCCCTTGCCTCCCTCCATCAGCTTTGGAGTCTCAGTAGCTAAGTGATGGAGAAAAAACGAAGGAGAAGAGAAACATTGGAATGAATACTAGTCAGTACCAGTTTGCAAAAGTGTATTTGCTTTTGAAGAATAAATCACCTCTAATGTTGGGTGTCCTATGTGTGGATGTTGCGGCATTATGTAAAACTATCAGAATAGTTTTTAAATTTTAGAATGGGGCTCCTCAAGACTGTCCATAATTTTGGAGGGTGCCTCGAGATTGTCCATAAATTTAAAGGGTGCCTTGACTGAAAAAAGGTTGAGAAACATTGCTTTAAATTTACATTGACAATGCCAGTGAAACCTTTGTTTCTCTCTTCAGGTATCCATTTTAAATAGACCTCTAAGGTATTGCTAAATGGTTTAAATTATGCAAATCCAACTGGAAGATGTTGGATAATGTTTAGGTAAAAAAGTGGAAAAGTTTTATCCATGAAGACACAACATGTCACTGAGAATTAATACTAACATAAATCTATTCTACAGTAATACAGAGGGTGGAGCTAGAGTCACTGCTCTGCCCATTTAGGATTAAGTCATAATGACAGCCTTCTGTATGTATTTAATAACAGGTATACTTCAAAAGCTTAAAGGGGTTGTAAAGTCTCATTTTTTTTTTACCCTAAAGCGGAGTTCCACCCACATTTTTCACTCCTCACCATGCAGCATTAAAATGAACTGTCAATTTATTGATCTTTTTCTGTTCACTTACTTTATTTATGCCTGTATCTAATTTCACATCCTCCTTTTAGGGACCGCAGCGCCGTATGTCACTTCCGGATTTGCATTGGCTCCTGGAAAATCTTGGTCAGCTTGACATGGCACTGCTCCAGGGCAATATCAAGCTGACCAAGATTTTCCATAGAAGCCAATGTTAGATGTTACTGGAGCTGTGCCATGTCAAGCTGACCAAGATTGCACCGCACTGCACATGCGCGAAATGCATGCATGGAATCCAGTATCCACTGCGGCTTCAGATGCCCACACTGGAGATGGCCGAGCTGTGCAGGAACTTCCCAAAGTAAAAAAACGATGCTGCACAAATAGAAAACTGGGCATAGTTTACAGTATACCTTTGTTACATTGCACAAGGCATAAGTATTCTAGGGGTATTTTTATCTTAACCACTTCAGCCCCGGAAGGATTTCCAGCTTTAGGACCGGAGCCCTTTTTGCGATTCGGCACTGCGTCGCTTTAACTGAAAATTGCGCGGTCGGGCGACGTTGTACCCAAACGAAATTTGCGTCCTTTTTTTCCCACAAACAGAGCTTTCTTTTGGTGGTATTTGATCACCTCTGCGTCATTTCTGATCGCCGCTATAAACAAAAGAAGAGCGACAATTTTGCAAAAAAACCCAAATTTCTTACTTTTTGCTAGAATACAAATAAAAAAAAAAATATAAAAAAAATTTTTTTTGGCCGATTTATATTCTTCCTCATATTTGCGATAAAAAAAAATCGCAATCTGAGTTTATTGATTGGTTTGCGAAAAAGTGGTCGCGTTTACGGATGATGAGAATTCATTTTTGGGTTTTTTTTTTTACTAGTAATGGCGGCGATCTGCGATTTTTAGCGGTACTGCGATATTTCAGCAGACATGTCGGACTATTTTGACACTTTTTTGGGACCATATGCATTTATACAGCGATCAGTGCTATAAAAATGCACTGATTACTGTGTAAATGCCATTGGCAGTGAAGGGGTTAACCTGCAGGGGGCGCTCTAAGGGTTAACTATATTCCCTGGGCGTGTTCTAACTGTAGGGGGACTGCCCTAGCTGGGGAAGGGAAGTGGTCACAGCCTTCGTATACAGGAAGGCTGTGATCACAGCCCTTCCCCCTTCACACAGAGCGGAGGTCCATGTTTACATACACGGACCTCCGTTCCTCCGCTCGGGGGGGCCATCGCGGGTAGCCGGCGGCAATCGAAGCCGCCGCACCCGTCCCTGGCCCCCCCCTGGACACAGTGAGCGCGCGGGCGCGCCTCCGGCGGCACGTGCTCACTAAACTCGTTCCCGCAGCCGCCGTCGTATGACGGCGTTTTGCGGGCACAAGCCACTTTGTCGCCGTCAATTGCCGACCAGCGGTCGGCAAGCGGTTAAAAGTCATATTTCGGCCGGAACTCCACTTTAGTGCATTCTATGGATTAAGGTAAAAAACCTTCTTTGCTACAGCTGCCCCCAGAGCCCCCCTCCCTTTTTCTTACCTGAACCCATCTGTTCCAGCGATGTGCAGAGCCCAGCAGCTATAGCTGCTGTCTCCGTCCTTATTGGATAGATTGATAGCAGCAGGAGTCATTGGCTCCCGCTGCTGTCAATCAAATCCAGTGACACGAGACCAAGTCCTGCTGTCTGTGTCAATGGACGCAGTAGCGAGACTCAGGAGCGCACCAGCATGGGTGCCCCCTTGGAAAGCAGCTGTCCATGGGGGCACCCAATGAAGGGGAGGAGCCAGGAGCGCCGGCAGGGCACCCCAGAAGAGGAGGATCGGGGCTGCTCTTCTCTGTGCAAAACCCTTCCATGGAGCATGTAAGTATGACATGTTTGTTATTTTTATTTAGAAAATATGAACCTTTACAACCCCTTTAATTTATTCTGCCAATTTCAGACCATATTCCTGTTAGGAAATGACTGTGGCGTGAAACCGGGTCCGTGTGCGTGTGCGCGCGGCAATGGCGCCAAACGGCCCATTTAAGCAGACAACACCCTGCAGCCAGTGCTGTCCGTTCTACATCGTTTGTATGTTCCAGAGTGACCTGTATCCTAATTACCTGTTTCTGTGACCCGGGTTGTCTTTGACTTTGATTGATCTTTGCCTGCACCGACCCCCAGCTTGCCCACGACAACTCTTCTGCCTGATCCTTGTGTACTTTGCTGCCCGCCTGTTGACGACCCTGCCTGTACTCGACGACTCTTCTGCCTGCACCTTCTGTACCGCTTTGCCAGCCAGTTGCGGACCCTAGCCTGCACCACTATTCTACTATCTGCACGAGCCTCTACCGGACCTCTCACACACATAAGACAGACTCCACCATCAGGTGCGTGACAGCAACGGACAGCCATGTCTGAGTCTGCGTATAGAGCACCCTCTGCTATGGATGAACTATGTGTCCACCTTGCTGGCCTCACACAGGCAGTCAAGAACCTGCAGGAAGGCTAAAAGAACGGGTCCAGGAGCTCGCTGCACCCGCAGCTTCATGGAGTAGCCAGGCTGCAGGTCACACCATTGTGGTCCTACCTTCTGAACCCAAAGTTCCCCTGCTGGATAAGTTTTCTGGGGATCGCCGCAAGTTCTGGGCCTTCCATAATGCTTGTGAGTTGTACTTTGGTCTCCAACCTCTCACCTTCTCTCTAGAGTCCATGAAGGTGGGACTTGTCATTTCTCTGTTACAGGAGGAGCCCCAGGCCTGGGCTCACCGTTTGTGGGAGCAGAGGGCCCCAGAAGTCACTACCCTAGCTCTGTTCTTTCAAGCTATGGCCCGGCTCTACGAGGACCCCATCAGGCTACCACCGCGGAGGCTGTGCTTCACCCCATCCAGCAGGGCCGCCGTTCCACGGAAGACTATGTGGCGGAATTTAGGCGGTGGAGCGCAGACACAGCTTAGAATGACGCCGCACTCTGTTACCAATTCTGCTTGGGCCTGTCTGAATCCCTCAAGGATGAGCTGGCCCTTGTGGGGGTACCGCTAGCTCTTGATGCACTCATCAACCTGGCTTTCCATATCGACCGGCGTCTCAGAGAGCGCCGAGCTGAAAGAGTCCTGGGATCCCTGCGGCCCACCTGGATGCTACCTCGGGTTCCTAGCTATCCAAGACCTTCTACCTTTCGCCTCTTCAACCTCCTCCTCCTCTCCCCCGGATACATCTGAGCTAATGCAGATAGGGCTCCTGCGCCCCTCTCTCACTCCTGAAGAGAGAAAAATGGAGGTTCTCGCTGAATCTGTGCCTCTATTGCGGGGAACCTGGACATGTGGTGAGATTCTGCCCCGCCAGGCACGGTAAGTGTCCGCCAGTTACTACTAGTGATTTACCTGTCTTGCCGAGTCAAGTCTCTCACCTTGTGGTCTCTCTTTCCCTGCAGCTCCCCAGAGGGACTACCCAGGTCCCAGCAATAATTGACTCCGGGGCATGCAGCTGCTTTGTGGATGAAGCATTTGCAGCTTCCCATCGGATCCCCCTTCTGCCAAAAACCCACAAGATCATCATCCGCCTGGCAGATGGATCCCCCATTAAATCCAGCATGGTCACCCATGAGACCGCTCCCTTACCTGCTACCATGGCTGACAGCCACCAGGAGCTGCTTCTTCTCAATGCTATAGCATCTCCTCTGTTCCCCATCATCCTAGGCCTGCCCTGGCTCCGGGCACACAGCCCCAGTATTGATTGGATCACCGGGACCATCAAATTCCAATCCATGTACTGCCTTTAGCACTGTCTAAAACAGGCCGAAGAGGCAGTCCCTACCCTGGGCTGTTTGGACTCAGATCCCGACGCCGATACCCGTCTGTCTGTTGCCTCAGCCTACCACAGTTTCCTGGCAGTTTTTAGTAAGCAGAGGGCTGAGAAACTACCACCTCACTGTCCATACGAATGCCCCATCAAGCTCATGCCGGGGGCTGAGGTACCTTTTGGGAGAATTTATCCTCCGTCTGAACCCGAGTTGGGGGCCCTCAAGGCCTATTTAGATGACAATCTAGTGAAGGGGTTCATCCAGCCCTCCACGTCCCCTGCTGGGGCCGGCATATTCTTCGTGGAGAAGAAGGACCATTCTCTACGACCTTACATCGACTACCGGGAACTCAACCGAATTACGGTCAAAAACCGTTACCCCTACCTCTGGTCCCGGAACTATTTCAAAGGCTGGGGTCCGCCACCATATTCACTAAACTCGACCTGCACGGGGCTTACAACCTCGTCCCTATTAGGGAGGGCAATCAATCAAAGACCGCCTTCCGCACTCATTTTGGGCTCTACGAGTACCTTGTCATGCCTTTTGGCCTGTGTAACGCCCGCAACCTTCCAGAACTTCGTGAATGATGTGTTATGGGACTATTAAGATCTATTTGTGATTATGTAGCTGGATGACATCCTGATTTTTTCTTCCTCCATTAAGGAACACCGTGGGCATGTGATCAAGGTCTTGAACCGCCTCCGGCAGCATGGACTGCACCAAGGCAGAAAATGTGCTGTCCAGTATCCAGTTCCTCGGCTTAGGAATACTTGAGAACTGCCAAGAGACTCAAACCCCGCCAGGATCGCTGGGCACTCTTTTTCTCCAGATTTCTGTTTCATTTAACCTACAGGCCAGGATCAAAGAACATAAAGCCGGATGCTCTCCCCCGGATGTTCAGTGAACCCGGCGACTCTACCCCTCCGGATACAATTCTTCCTCCTCTGAACTCTCTGCTCTCCCAGGAAGACCTGCTATCCCAGATCAGATGATCTCTTGCCGGCTCCACCGGCTCTTCGGATCCTAGGCTGCTGGTTAGGGATGGTCTATGGGGGTATGGCAGCCGAATCTTCGTTCTGGTGGAACAACGTCCAGCTGTTCTAGGACTGTGCCATGATCACAAATTGACGGGGCACGAGCTGCTCTCACACTCTTTTTGGTGGCCGCTAGCTGAGGAAGACTGTAAGAAGTACATCAACACCTGTTCCACCTGTGCCCAGAACAAAACCGACAAGGCCAAAGCTTGGGGCCTCTTAAATCCGCTCCCTGTGTCTGAACACCCTTGGTCTCAGATAGCTATGGATTTCATTGTGGAATTACCTCCATCTAAGGCAGGGATATGCAATTAGCGGACCTCCAGCTGTTGCAAAACTACAAGTCTCATCATGCCTCTGCCTGTGGGTGTCATGCTTGTGGCTGTCAGAGTCTTGCTATGCCTCCATGGGATTTGTAGTTCCGCAACATCTGGAGGTCCGCTAATTGCATATCCCTGATCTAAGGGATACACCATCACGTAGACCGCATGACCAAGATGGCCCATTTCCTGCCCATGAAGGTCCGTTAACACTCACACTCCTTTTGGTGGCCGCTAGCCGAGGAAGACTGTAAGAAGTACATCAACACCTGTTCCACCTGTGCCCAGAACAAAACCGACAAGGCCAAAGCTTGGGGTCTCTTAAATCCGCTCCCTGTGTCTGAACACCCTTGGTCTCAGATAGCTATGGATTTCATTGTGGAATTACCTCCATCTAAGGGATACACCACTATCTTCGTGGTCATAGACCGCATGACCAAGATGGCCCATTTCCTGCCCATGAAGGGCACACCCACTGCCGCAGAAACAACGGAAATCTTCGTCCGATAAATTATTCGTCTCCATGGAGTGCCACTCAACATCGTGTCGGATCGCGGGGTCCAGTTTACCAGATTCTGGGAGGCCATATGCTCATCATTGGAGATTGAACTGTCCTATTCTTCGGCCTATCATCCCCAAACCAATGGCCAAACTGAGGGAAAAAACCAGACTCTGGAACAATATCTTCGTTGTTTCTCCTCATTCTTTCAGGATGATTGGGCCTCATTACTGCCGCTGGCCGAGTTCGCCTATAATAAACCCATCCACTCGGCCACCAAACAGTCTCCGTTCTAGGCGAACTATGGCTTCCATCCAGCATTCCTGCCTGGCTTGACCTCTAAAAGCATGGTACCAGCAGTGCACTTTAAGATTCTTTGAGAAGAACAATCAGCTTCTACAAGACACGCTCACCAGAACCTTGGAACTTAGCAAGGAAGCCTTTGACAAGAGAAGGAGGGGGCAGCTGGAACTGCAACCGGGTAATCATGTCTTTTTGGCCACCAGAAACCTGAGGCTGGCATGACCCTCGAGGAAGTTGGGGCCTAGATTTATTGGTCCCTTCCCGGTGAAGAGAAGGATTATTAGGGTGGCATACGAACTGGTTCTCCCTCCATCTCTGCGCATCCACCCAGTCTTTCATGTGTCCCTGCTAAAGCCAGTCCCTCCAGACCCCTTCCCAGGACTGAAGACGGGTCCACCAGTAACGGTTCTAGTAAATGGAAAGGAGGAGTTAGAGGTCGAGGCCACCCTGGATTGCTGGAAGAGGGGTAGCTCCACTCAGTATCTGATGAAATGGAAGGGGAACGGCCCCGAGGAAAGTTCTTGGGAACCAGAGGCAAACATTCATGCAGTGGAACTAATTCAAGCCTTCAAGAGAAATCTCCAGGAAGTTGGTACCCGGCGTGGCATCTGGAAGCTGCCCCTTGGTGGGGGGGCAATGTTAGGAAATTACTGTGCCTTGAAACCAGGTCTGTGCGTGTGTGCGCGCGCCTGTGCGTGTTCGCGCATGCCTGTGCGCATGTGCATGGCAATGGCGCCAAACAGCCCATTTAAGCAGACAACACCCTGCAGCCAGTGCTGTCTGTTCTACAGCGTTTGTATGTTCCAGAGTGACCTGTATCCTGATTACCTGTTTCTGCGACCCAGCTTGTCTTTGACTTTGATTGATCTTTGCCTGCACAGACCCCTCTTCTGCCTGATCCTTGTGTACTTTGCTGCCCACCTGTTGACGACCCTGCCTGTACCCGACGACTCTTCTGCCTGCACCTTCTGTACCACTTTGCCAGCCAGTTGCTGACCCCAGCCTGCACCACTATTCTACTATCTGCACGAGCCTCTACTGGACCTCTCACACCACCACCAGCGAACCAGTCCAACCCTCATGCCCCCCTGTGCTCCCGAAACCCTCTGTCTGTTCTACCAGGGGTTCCTGAACCAGGGCCATAAGAGTGGTTGCTTCCTGCATAAGACAGACTCCACCATCAAGTGCGTGACAATTCCTTTGACTTCTGTGCATTTCATGTGCTAGGGTTCCTGTCTATTTTATGTCAAAAGTTTCCCAACAAAAATACCTTTGTGTTCAAAACAAACTTGTGTCCATTTCGCTTTTTTGCCACTGGTGTGCCAGAGGGGCTGAGACTGTTATTGGGGTTGAGAGGCAACCCCAAGTACATAGAACCAAACATACTCAAGTGGCTCCTTCAGGGGTGGCGCTACATAAATAAACATTTTACATACAGAAAAGCTCTTTTTGTTGTATGGCCTCATTCACACAGGCGTATTGATCCATACATCTCCCCCACGTGCCACTTCCCCAGATTTCTCTGTCAAAATCAATGGCTCAACTATCAACCCATCCCCCCACGCCAAGGTCTTAGGTGTAATCCTAGACTCACAATTAACCTTTCAGCCCCACATCCAATCGCTATCCAAAACTTGCCGTCTTAACCTCCGCAACATCTCCAAGATACGCCCCTTCCTAACCGATGACGCCACAAAGCTTCTAATCCACTCCCTGGTCATTTCTCGCCTCGACTACTGCAACTCCCTCCTCACTGGCTTACCTCTAAATAGTCTCTCCCCACTTCAGTCTATTATGAACGCTGCGGCCAGGCTCATCCACCTTAAAAACCGCTCAGCATCTGCTACACCCCTGCTACATGTCAATCTCTACATTGGCTGCCACTCAACCAACGTATTAAATTCAAGATCCTAACAATAACTTATAAATCAATTCACAACCTGGCTCCCAGCTACATCACTAACCTGGTCTCAAAATACCAACCAAATCGATCTCTTCGCTCCTCCCAAGACTTCCTGCTCTCCAGCTCCCTTGTCACCTCATCCCACGCTCGTTTCCAGGACTTCTCCAGAGCCTCTCCCATCCTCTTGAATGCTCTACCACAATCTGTCCGACTCTCTCCTAGTTTGTCCACCTTCAGACGATCCCTGAAAACTCATCTCTTCAGAGAAGCCTATCTGGCTCCCACCTAACAACTGTACATTTATCTTCTCTATTAGCACATCCCCCACAGTTATTACCTCGTGTATCTCTTGACCTTCCCTTTTTAGATTGTAAGCTCTAACAAGCAGGGCCCTCTGATTCCTACTGTATTTAAGTGTATTGTATTTGTACTGTCTACCCTCAAGTTGTAAAGTGCTGCGTAAATTGTTGGCGCGATATAAATCCTGTATAATAATAATAATAATAATACATCTAGGCAAATGGCATCTTCACCTGCACAAGATGCATGGGTGTTCCCTGCATCTCCTGTACATCCATTTAGCACTGATGCACAATCAGAACTGCATTGTGGTGCTATTCGTTTTT
>BLSH010361799.1:551640-564388 GCA_018402905.1 Glandirana rugosa
TTGGAAGTGTCTAAAAGTGGAATTACGTAAGATACGTAATTCCACTTTTTGGAAAAGACAACGTCGTCGGAGGGTCTCGGGAGGAAAATCAATTGACTGGGGTTAGCAATGGTGCGGCCCCTGCTCGGATCGTCGAGGTCGACACTTGAGTAACCTATCTCAAATATCGTCCCCTCGGTCACCGAGGGCGACGAGAGTTAGTTCAGGTAACTGTGCCCTCATCTCAACTCGCTTGTGGACCTGCAAGCCCAAGACGACCAGGCAGGCTTGAAGCCCTGTTTCAGGCCCAGGCCCAGGTTGTCCGTGCGAGCGTTCGGGTTCCGTCCGGACCCGGACCCGGACTTTGTCCCGAAGTTCGGACGGACCAGCAGAACCCGAACGTCCAGGTGTTCGCTCAACTCTACTCCCGTGTCAATGGACTTGATTGAGAGCAGCGGGAGCCACTGGCTCCCCTGCTATAAACTCTATCCAATGAGTTCACAGCTGGAGCTGCTAGGCTCGTCCCCGGCGTGGTAACGATTGGGGTCAGTTAACTAAAAGGAGGGCTCTGGGAGGCTGCTGCAACAGAAAAGGTTTTTCACCTTAATGCATAGAATGCATTAAGGTGAAAATCTGTGAAGGTTTACAACCCCTTTAAAGAAAAAATGTCAAATGAATAATTCACTATAGGAACTTTTAAGCATGGATACTCGTTCTGATATCTAGGACTTTATGCAAACCTGAACTTTTGCACATGAAGGGCATAGCAATAGGTTCACTTTAAAGCTGGTGCTGTCACGCCTTGTCCGGGGATCGATCCTGGGACTTGTGTTTTTGTGGTCAGTTCATTACGGCCTTAGCCACGGAGTAACTACAATCTTTGTGGAGTCCTGGGTATCTAGGATGGTGACTCTGGCTCCACCCAGTGGCCAGCTGTAGGCAGTCACCTCAATTAGTTCCCTATAAAACTTCACTTCCCCTTCCTGTCCTTGCCTGAGTATAGGTTTAATTTTCTGCTAGCCATTATACCTGATTGTTCTTGTTACTAACTTTGCTTGTTCCCATCTACACCTTTAAATTGACCTCTTGTACTACGTTGACCGATTGTTGCCGAACCTTGCCTGTCCCTGAAGCTGTCTCTGGTATCCCCCTTGGATCCCTGCCTGGATTGCTACTAACAGTGAGCCTTTTATTTTGTTGTTCCTTGATTGGGTCTGTTTGCACTTACCATAGAGGTCCCAGAATTCTGGCTGCAGGACGGCAATCGTCCTCCACCTGATACCAGGATAACAAGACTACTGGTCAGGAAACCGGAGTGACGGTTGGGGTTCCTGGCAGACCTAACAGTATATTCAGGCCAGATAGACCTCTGCGAGTTGATGCAAGCAGTCTCTCATCAGACTAATGCTGGGAGAACAACCGTGTGCAGTCATTTAGGGGCTCTGCATCAAGAGGTTTTGTCGTTTGACATTATCCTATCCCTGAAACACCCGGTGATTCTCGAATTCCCTTGGTTATGTAAACATAACCCATCCGTTGACTGGTCCTCTCGTCAAATCTCGGCTTGGAGCACCTCCTGTCATGTCCACTGTCTTCAAAAGGTGGTACGCAATCAAGTATCCATCCATGAGGTGTCTACCAACCCTGAGTTGTCTGAGGCCTACGCAGATTTTGCTGATGTGTTCTCTGAAAAGGAAGCAGAGGCTCTTCCTCCACACCGTCCTTATGACTGTGCTATTGACTTGCTTCCCGGTACTCCTCTACCTAAGGGGAGGACCTATCCCCTTAACCTGGCTGAGACTAAGGCAATGGAGGAGTACATTGACGATAGCTTGAAGAAGGGTTTCATTTGGCCTTCTACCTCCCCCGTGGTGGCTGGGTTCTTTTTTGTCGAGAAAAAGAATGGAGGATGCTTTGTTCAGCATACAATCTTATTATAATTAAAGCAGGAGACGAATGAAAGACAGCCTTTAATATAAGAAGGGGGCATTCTGAGTGTCTTGTGATGCCATTTGGTCTCTGCAATGCCACCGCTGTATTCCAGGAGTTTGTGAATTACATTTTCAGGGATTTACTTGACTCGTTCGTTGTCATCTATTTAGATGATATACTCATTCACTCTAAAGATTGGAAGCTTCATCGTTGCCATGAACGCACTGTTCTCCAACGTTTAAGAGATCATCAGTTGTATGCTAAACTTTCCAAATGCTCTTTTGAACAATCGGAAATACTTTTCTTAGGGTATATAATTTCTTCTGAAGGATTCCAGATGGATCCCAAGAAGCTCGATGCCATCTTACAGTGGCCCAGACCTTCCACGTTAAAAGAAGTCTAGCGGTTCATTGGATTTTCGAATTACTATTGAAAATTCATCAAGAATTTTTCCAAGATTCTGGCTCCCATCATATCCCTCACTAAGAAAGGGACCAACTGCTCTCAGTGGGCTCCTGAAGCTCTGGAAGCCTTTAATCATCTAAAGTCAGCTTTTTGCTCTGCTCCTGTGCTCCGTTGGAGCATATTGTTCCTCCAGAACTAATTATTGCTCAACTAGATACGACCTTACAAAGGAGTTTGTTGGCTGCGCAATCCCAGTCTCCTGCCAATCTCTCGGTTCCGGATAATACATTGTATGTGCCTCCTAACTTGCGTAAAGAAGTTTTGCAATGGGCCCATAGACTAAAGATATCTGGACATCCTGGTAGGAAACAAACCTTCTTACGCCTGAAACCCCTGGTTTTGTGGCCTACTCTTAAGAAGGATGTGACTGCTTTTGTTAAAGCCTGTACTGTGGGGGGCGTGACCAAATAGGCGGCTGAGCGGAACTGTGTGTGGAAGCTCCCGTCTTACTCCTGATGAGGTGTGTGGTCCCACGCCGAGCTTGTCAGCCTAGCAGCCTAGAGCTGGAAGATTCCGACCGTGGCACACCAGAAATATTGGAGGTAGCTGGCAGGAAGCCAGGAGCGGAGGGGTGCGCAGAGGGCGATCCCTGGTGTTGTAGCATGGGCTACCGGGCTCTTCTATGTCCTAGGATGACGGGAGAGCGAGGTGTGGAGTCGCAGGTGGGAATGCTTTTGACAGCTTGCCCTGAGGAGTACATGGCAAGACGGAAGGCCGCATCCCCATCTCGTCTGGAGATTGTGCGTTCTTGAGGGAGCCCCGACCGTGGTGAGCGAGTCCCGGTGTGGAGCTGGGACCCTAGGGATCGGCTCTCTGGCGGCTCTGGGAATCCAACAGTGCAGTGAGTAAATGTCACTTGTCATAAAGTTGTGTCCTGTTGGTCTGGTTCAAGCGCATAGATCCATCCTGGAAAGACAAGTGAGCCTAAGCAGGTAATCTCTATATGATGCAACATACAGCAGGTCACACTAAACCTACTTGGGTAAATTAACCTACTCACCGTGTTTTTATATAAACAGACTTCAGCCCTGGCACTAAATGCAACTTTGCTCTAATTGAACACTTGAATCCTCTCTCCTTTCATTTCCCTGGCAAATTATCTATTTTTAAATTACATTTAGTGGCATGAGAAGTAGAATGTACTAAGACTGTTCCTGTTCGTCTCAGACTTAGTGCAGGAACTGCAGGTGAACTGCCTTGTATGTGTATTATTTGCATCTCTCGTATCTCTCTAGCACATTTTTTGTACACTTGGATGCCCCCTCAATGCACTGTGACACCTACACATCATTTTGGCTTGGTTTTTGATCCACATATTCCTTTCCCAAAATAACAAGGGGAGGTTTGGAATTAAGGATAATTGGAACCAATACGGGCACGGGCGGCTGATCCCGATCCAAACTTCCCCTGTGAGAGAGAGGGTAGGGCGGAGGAAGGTACTGCCACGGTAAAGTGGAAGGACTATATTTTACACCATTGCTAGTCACATACCTGCAATATATGAAAGCCGGCTACCTGTGGCTCCTGAACT
Organism: Glandirana rugosa; assembly: GCA_018402905.1. Taxonomy (NCBI): domain Eukaryota; kingdom Metazoa; phylum Chordata; class Amphibia; order Anura; family Ranidae; genus Glandirana; species Glandirana rugosa. Next base: position 555,548 of record BLSH010361799.1, read on the forward strand.
GATAGGAGCTGGTGGTTGTTGTGCAGGGACAAGGATTGGCTCCCCAAACAACCCTCAATGCAAGGGATGAAGCATTAGATGCAAACGGGAGCTGAGCTAGCAACAGGACTCTATAAACAGCAAGGAGGTCTATAGGAACTCACCTGGATAACCCCCTGTGAGAGAGGAGGATCTAGGGGGTGTTAATGCATGGAAGCCTAGCCGAGGAGGTATTTCACCCTGAGAGGGAGAAAACCAGACCAGGAGGAGTTGATTATAATGAGATCAATCTAGGTGAATCATATCAATTCAGTTATCCGTAGTTGATACCAAAGTCCTAGAGAATAACTTCAATGCGCGGGGCATATGACTCTTATTGTTCGGCTATAAAGCTATAAAACAAGTAAATCAGGTTGGTACAAAGAGATTATAGGAGCCAGAGTGGGTGGAGGTAACAATACCTCTTTTCCTTTTTCTGGTCCCTCCCTTACCCTAGGGCTTCTAGAAAGGCAAACCTGAGAGGGGTTTGTATTCCCTGGGGAGCAACGGGCCAGCTCTAAGGCAACATGACTAAAAAGAAGAGAGAAGAGCAGGCCTCCCAGGAAAAGCCGTCCACTCAGAAAGTTAAAACCAAGAAGAATTCAACAGTGGCAGCAAAGTTGGAAAAAATTGCACATACCTTGTCTAAGACCCCCATGAAGGGAAACCAGCAGTCCCAGACAAAAAAACACCAGGGGGATAAACAGGGGAGGAAAAGCCAAGGATTGGTGGCGACAAGCCCGGAGACGTCCACAGTGGCACTGGAAGATGCGTATGGGGCGGGTCTACCTGCTCCGCTGGCATCAGCCCTGCCGCTGGGGCAAAGTCGCTGGGGGCAAACTCGGGCAAAGAAACTACCACTGAGATGGAACCCTCACTAAAGGAAGTCCTTCAGGTGGTAAATATTTGTAGGGCTACTCTGGCTGAGCTATTTGTACAAATGAGAGGGGTCAGAGAGGAGGTATCGCTGGTAAGACAGGACCTGCAAGGTATCCAGGAAAGGACAGCAGCGGTGGATGAGAGACTGAGCCTGGTGGAGGATGAGCTCAACCTGCTAAAACAAGAATTGAAGCTTCTACATGGAAAGGTAGAGGCCCAGGCATACAAGATAGACGATATGGAAAACAGACTCCGCAGGGATAACATTAGAGTGGTGGGCCTACCGGAACGTAGCGAGGGAGATGACCCCGTGCAGTTTCTGTAAAAATGGCTCAAAGATGAGTTTGGGACAGAGGCCTTTTCACCATCCTCCTTTGAGGAGAGGGCTCACAGAGTACCATTCAAACCTCCACCACCAGGGGCGATCCCCGGGCCATTGTTAGCGAAACTGTCCAATTATAGGGGCAAAGTAAAAATCTCACAAAAAGCCAGAGAAAGAAGGGGACATATTTTTTAACAGCGCCAGGATATCTATATAGCCAGACTTCTTCCCGGAGCTACAAAAAAAGAGAGCCAAATTTCTGGACATTAAACGCAGTTTACAAAAACTTAAAATCAAGTATGCATTACTTTACCCAGCCCGACTGAGAATCATGGCTTTTGGTGAAACTCAGTTCTTTGATACCCCGGAGAAGGCCACAAAATGGTTGGAGGACAGCAAACAAACTTTAGCGATCTTAAAAGCACAGGGAAAGGGTAGGAAGGGAGGAGAAGGGATGAAGTTTTGGAAATCACACTAGAAAATATGCACAATATACACTGTTTGGAGTAAGGATCGGGAGACACACAGGGGAGAATTAAAGCAAATAGTAGGTGGGGGGGTGGGGAGGAGGGTAAAAAGAAGTATGAAGGTGGTCACAAGAGAAGCCCTTTGACATGGCCAAGCAAGGCTGGGGGGTGGGGGGTGAGAGGGGAGTTTGGTACGAATGGTGGTTGAAAATATGAGAATGAATTGGGGTCAGTTTGGGTTGAATGGCGGTAAAATAATTATGACTAAAGGAGGCACTTATAGAGTGGCACAAGAGAATAGTAGAAATGACACTAAAAAATGTATTTCTTTCTTTTTCACGAGGGCAATATATATTAAAAAAGAAAAACACTGGGTGAAAATGAGTTTAGATTTCTCATAGCAATAGCAAACAACTGGTTATTGCTTCATGGAATATTAGAGGAATGGGGACCCCTGTCAAAAGAGCAGCAGTCGTTGCAAAAATGGATAGGCTTGGGGTGGGAATAATCTGTCTGCAGGAGACCCACCTCTCTGGGGATCCTATCTCCAGATTGGGTGGAAGACAATATCAATACCAATACCACTCAGTCCATTCAACAAATTCGAGGGGTGTGAGCACACTTATAAAAAAAGGAATGGTGGTCTCCATCAGACAGATTAAGGTGGATGAGGCTGGTTGTTATATTTTTTAATTACTCACATATGGAAGTGGAACATTAGTGTTGGCCAATATTTACATCCCCCCCTCCCCCTTTCAGTACTGAAACTTTACTCAAATTGATTGAACTTACTCTAGACAAGCCAAACGTTCCAGCGGTGAGGGATTTCAAAGTGGTCCTTGATGGGAGTTTTGATAGATTTCCACCAGGTAACAAGAGCAGTAGTGCAATGGTGGAGAGGTTTGCTCGAGTGCTCGGAGAGTGGAGTCTACTGGACCTTTGGAGAATTAGGAACCCGGTTGGGAGGCAGTACTCCTCCTTCTCTGGCATGCATGCTACACTCTCCAGAATAGATCTTATACTAGGGAATTGGGGAGGCTCTGGGATTGGTGGAAAAGACTGATTATCTACCAAGGGGTCTATCAGACCACTCCCCCATGACACTGTCATTAAGCCTGGGAAAAAACTAGACATAAGGGCAACTGGAGAGTAAACTCAGTTTGGTTAAATGTCATGAACAACCCGGGGGAAGTGTCGAAGGCCGTGGAGGATTTTGTAAACATCAACTCTGGAACAGCATCATCAGGAGTAGTGTGGGATTCGCTGAAGGCCTATTTAAGGGGTCTACTAATTCAACAAATTGCTAGGATTAAGAAGAAAAATAGAGAATGGGAGGAATAAGTTGTGAGAGAGCTGAAGGAGGCTAAAAAGCGTTACATAGCGGATTCCATGACAGACAGGTATAGAACTCTGATAGACGGCCAACAGAAGTGTAGATTGTTAGAGATCAGTAAGGCTGAGAATAAACGCCTATTTAAGAAACAGTACTCCTTTGTGGAGGGAGAAAGTGTAGGTAGAGCATTAGCTTTTCTAATTAAAACAAATTCCCCAGGACAGTCCATCTGAGCTATAAAAAAGGAAGTGTGACCACGAATTTGCCAGAGATTATAGAGACCTTTAGGGCTTATTATGAAGGCCTGTATAAGTCGGGAGAGAGTACTGAGCAGGAAGGAATGGACAACTTTTTAGATTAAATCAAACTACCAGTTCTCTCGGAGGAAGAAAGGAGTCATTTGGATGCACACCTTACTCTGCAGGAACTGCAAGATGTAGTAAAGAATATGGTCAATGAAAAATCTCCTGGCCCGGATGGGCTACCCACAGAAGTCTATAAGCAATACGGAAAGGTACTACTCCCGTAACTGCTAAAGATGGCTAACAGGGCAGTAGAGGTAGGGGAACTACCCCGGCTATGAGGGAGGCTGATATAATCCTTATTCATAAGGAGGGGAAGGGTCCTCTAGAGGCCCCCGCATACAGGCCAATATCTTTACTATGCGCAGATACCAAAATTTTGGCAAAGGTTCTGGCGAACAGATTGAATAAGATCATGCAGAGACTGGTACACCCGACCAGTCGGGGTTTATTCCCAACAGCTTTACCAGCGTGAATATCAGAAGGGTGTACCTGAATCTGCAGACACAAACTGAGAACGTGGGCTCAAGAGCAATTCTGAGCCTGGATGCTGCCAAGGCATTTGATTGTCTTGAATGGGGGTACCTCTGGCGGATCCTGGAAAAATTTGGATTCAGTTCCTTCTTTGTTATGTCGATGAAAACTCTTTATGCAGCTCCTAGGGCGCGAGTTAAGTTTAATAGGCAGTGTTCGGAAGGATTCCAACTGAGGGGGGGGGGACGAGGCAGGGGTATCCCCTGTCCCCCCCTCCTCTTTGCCTTGGCGATGGAGCCCCTTGCAGAGGCGATTAGAACTTTAGCACAAATACAAGGATTTTGTAGGGCAATAGGAGAGGAAAAGGTTGCGCTGTTTCCCGACGATGTTTTGTTATTCCTTGGGGATACCCAGGGATCACTAACATCAACAATAAAGTTGGTAAAAGAGTTTGGCCTTTTCTCAGGCCTAAAAATAAACTGGGAGAAGTCGGCGCTCCTGCCGTTGGACCCTATGAGACCCTCCCTACCAGGGGAAGCAGAGCAGTTAAACTTGGTGGATAAAATAAACTATCTAGGTATAACTATATCAAGGGACCGTAACCACTTCATAAAAGACAACTTAGTACCTCTGATAAATAAATTTAAACGTAAAAGTGAAATCTGGAGACATCTCCCCTTATCAGCCAATGGTAGATGCAGCCTGATTAAGATGGCATGGATGCAGCAATTAATGTACATATTGCATAACTCCCCAATATGGTTATATAAAATTTGGTTAAAAAAAACTAGATACACTGTTTAGGGACATGATATGGAATAAAGAGTCCGTGAGGATCAGCCTAGACACGCTGCAACTACAATCAGAGGAGGGGGGAGTGGCTGTACCGCACCCTAGAAATTATTTCATAGCAGCCCAACTCCAACATTTGGTTGGATGTGGTGTAAGGGGAGTAATTGATGCAAATAGCCAGATATTGCTATCAAGCTCTTCACATAATAAATTGATAGAAGCCCTAGAGGCAAAATCCTTTATCTCATTGTCCCCCACCCTGAAATTGGTTATGAAACTGTGGGATACAGCTAAAGCACTTTTAGGATATGGGACTCTCAAAATTCACCCCCCTATGGAATAATAACATACTGAAAGAACTGAAGGCGTTGGAAAAAGTTAAAGAATGGGAGCAGCGGGGGAAATATAACGACTTGTCCAGTTATATACAAATAGCACTCTAAAATTCTTTGAAGAATTGGGTCGGGGGATTTGATATCTCAAACCAAACTTTCTTCAGATTTTTGCAACTTAGACATGCGTTAGAGAGGCTCAGTTTAAAGATCAGCTTGTGCAGTGGTGCGAGCTACCTATCCTACAAAAGATAATAGAGCCAGCACCACATAAAGGAGTAATCTCCAGCCTCTATAGTGATATATGTAAACATCTAAGGGAGACTGAGGAAGAACCCATTAGAAGAAAATTGGAAGAAGATGTAGGGGAGATATCTATAGAGCAGTGGAAGGGAACTCTAAAAACATGTGCGTTTGTATCAATGTCTCCAGTACAAAGAATGTCCCACCTACACTTGCTACATAGGGCTTATTACACTCCGAAAAGATGATATCAGTTTGGCAAGAGGCAGGATGATAGATGCCCTAGATGTCATGGAATGGGGAACCTTATACATATGGTATGGAGGTGCCCCAAACTTTTCAGATATTGGGAGGGAGTAATAGGCACTATCAATACGACTTTCGACCTTACTTTAGAAAGGGAAGCTAGACTGTGCATCTTGGGTAGCATCGATGGAGGAGTAGGTAACTCCAAACTCCTCGAAGCAGTAGTGGGTTGTTTATTTCAAGCTAGAAAAATGATCGCTCAAAAATGGCAGTCTAGGTGCCCGTTAAGTGTAGAAGACTGGGTCAATACGGTTAATGAAGCAAAATGGAAGGAGAGAGCAACGTATGTTAAAAGAGGAAAACTGTACAAATTTGAAAAAAAATGGGGACGATGGTTGAGGGAAATGGATTAGGTAGTTAATTAACAGGGAGAAAAAAAAGGAAAAAGAAGGAAAAAAAAAGAGAAAAAAAAAGAGAGAGAAAAAGAGAGCAAAAGGATAAGAGAATGTGCCATTGAGCGTGAACGGGATATTAGAAATTAATACAAGACGGTTATGTGGGATGAATGGTGTTGTGAGGAATGACAAAGTGGGTGAAACTAGAGCATAAGATACCTATTTAGTACCAAGACATCTATGGTTAGTGTTACCAGGGTTGTAAGGCATAGGGGAGGGGGGATGGACAAGGTTAGGAAGGAAAGTTAACAATAAAGATTTGAAGGGTGGAGGGAGGGGGAAAAAAAAGGAAAATTGAGGAATTAACCAAACCACAATGATGAGACTTAGCAAGAGACGTATATGAATATAAAACTGAAATCGATCTCTTGATGATGCCTACTGAAGTGGAAAAAAAAAAAAAAAAGCTTTTACTGTATGTGAAGCCGTCAAAATGCCTCGATCTGTTCCTCGGGACTACTACAACCATTACCTGTTCCACATGCTCCATGGACTCATATCAGTATGGATTTTATCATGGACTTGCCGGCTTCCAGGGGGAATAAAATCATCTGGGTAGTTGTAGACAGGATTTCAAAATTGGCACACTTCATTCCGATGCCTGCCCTACCTTCAGCCTCAAGCCTGGCTCAATCCGTCATTGAAAATGTTGTCCGTTTACATGGTATTCCGGTCTATATTGTTAGTGACAGAGGGCCGCAGTTAATTTCTTTGTTCTGGAGAGCTGTTTGCAAACATCTGGGTATCAAGAATTACCTGTTTTCTGGATACCATCCTCAATGTAACGGCCAAACAGAAAGGGTTAATCAAGATTTAGAAACCTATCTAAGAGCTTATATTAATGTTGAACATGACAACTGGAGTGAGATGCTTCCACTAGCTGAAATAACCCACAACTCACAGTGGCACTCTCCCTTTAAATGTTCTCCTTTCCAAGCTGCCCTTGGTTACAAACCCAAAGTCCTTCCTTTCCAATCTTCACAAGTAGAGGTACCTGCAGCAGCCAACATGGTGTCTAGGTTAACCAAGCATTGGAAAGAAATAAGGAAAGTGTTGCTACAGTCTGTTCGCAGTTACAAGGGGTACGCAGATCGTCGCAGAAGACCTGCACCCCGTTTTCGTCTTAATCAGGTTGAATGGTTATCTACTAAAAACATCAAACTGAGACAACCTTCCCCCAAATTTGGGCCTAGATATATTGGACCCTTCCGCATCCTTAGTCAAGTCAGGCCGGTGGCCTATAAACTTCGCTTACCCTCTCATCTTCGGATTCCCAATACGTTTCACATATCCTTGCTTAAACCCTTTTACAAGAATAGGATTTCACTACCCTCTAGACTTCTTTCTCCTGTCTTGGTTAATAACCATCAAGAATATGAAATTAATAAAATTCTGGCTTCCTGATGTGAGGGTAGACAATTGCAGCATCTTGTGGACTGGAAAGGCTACTCCATTGCAGAAAGGACTTGGGTACCCGCTCGCGATGTCCATCCCCACGACTAGTCAAGTTGTTCTATAATAAGCACCCTTCCAAACCCAAATAGTTGGGGGCATCTTTGTGTGGGGGTTACTGTCACACCTTGACCGGGGATCGATCCTGGGATCTGTGTTCTTGTGATCAGTTCCTTACGGCCTTAGCCACGGAGTAACTACAATCTTCTGTAGAGTTCTGAGTATCTACTTCTTTCGGATGGTGACTCTGGCTCCACCCAATGGCCAGCTGTAGGCAGTCACCTCAATTAGTTCCCTATAAAACTTCACTTCCCCCTTCCTGTCCTTGCTTGAGTATAGGTTTAAGTTCTGCTAGCCATAATACCTGATTGTTCCTGTTACTAACTTTGCTTGTTTCCGACTACGCCTTTGGATTGCCCTCTTGTACTATGTTGACCAATTGTTACTGAACCTTGAATGTCCCTGATGCTGTCTCTGGTATCCCCCTTGGATCCTTGCCTGGATTGCTACTAACCGTGAGTGTTTTGTTTATTTTGTTGTTCCTTGATTGGGTTTGTTTGCACTTACCATAGAGGTCCCAGAATTCTTGCTGCAGGACCGAAACTGTCCTCCACCTGATACCAGGATAACAAGACTACTGGTCAGGAAACTGGAATGACGGTTGGGGTTCCTGGCAGACCTAAGAGGTGCCTGCAATATGTTATACCTATCTCCCTGCCATTCTAAGAAGAAGCTCTGTGTTAATCAATCTTAGTCTGAGCTTGCACATGGCTTGCATCGGCAAAGCTCAGTTTCACTTTCAAATTCCATTGAAGAGAAAAAGACACAGTAATGTTTATGGAGATAACTGGAACTTCTGATCATGACTGCTTGCAAAATACAGGAAATAAGGATATGTAAGTCCACATCTTTTTATACATTTATGGCATCATACAAATGTCTAGGGTCAGTGTTTTTTTTCTTATTTTAATGGGGTCTGTGTGTCTTTGTATGTTGTTTATAAATGTTTCAACAACCTTAGCAAAGCATTCCAGAAATAAAAAGAAAAAAAATATATAAAATGTGAAACAAATGCAACATACATTTTGTATTTAAAGGCAGACTGGCCAACACTTTTTTTTTTTCAAATATGAAGTTTATTGATATCGAGTGAGGGCAAAACAGTACATCACAAGTAGAGATACTCCAAGAACATAAAGTAAACCATAGTTACAAAGCAAGAACTAAATGCATTCTATCGTCTCATAACTCCATGCTTTAGGTGTAAGAAATAGGGAGACCATAACTGTAAAGATACGCCCGTCTGGGCGTGGGCCCCTCTCTCAAAATGGGGGGTCCAGGCGCCTCTATGTAAAGCATCTACCAAGCCCTCACCCACTCCTATTTTCCTTGTTCTGGGGTTAGCAAAACACACAAAAGAAAAACCTGGGAAGTGGGAAAGGAGGAGAAAAAAAAGGGGGGGGGTAAAAGGGTGTATTGGAGGGAGGGGAGAAGCTAGAACGGAAAGGAGAGAGAGAAAAGTAGGA
>BLSH010361799.1:564647-578343 GCA_018402905.1 Glandirana rugosa
ATGGCAAGACCGGTCGGTAGACTAACGTGGTGAAGGAAGTAAGTGAGGGTTTGGGGTGTCCAAAGTTTGTAAACTTCTCATAACATGTCTGTGTCTGTGGGAGGGCTCTTGTGAAAGATTCCGGATGAGAGACAACTTATGGGGAAGGCTCGTTGGTGCAGATGGGTCGTATCGGTTCACCCTTCGTCTGGAAAGGGTGTGGGAATGTCGCCGGGTTTAGGTTTTGCGATAGGTTAAGAAGGAGTCCTGGAGTTATACGTGCTTCCATGTACTTCCATGTCCTTTGATTAAAGTTTGAGGGCTGGTCCACCATAACGTGTGGCCAGTCCGAGGTATTCAAGAAGGGAAGGTGAAGGCTGGAAACGACCCCTACGGTTTTCCTGTTCCCCAGTGATTATGTATATAGGACCTGGACGGGATTTGACTGTAGAAAGACCTTCTGATAAGTATTACACCGGGTCTCTAAGTGTCTCGTGGTCTATGGGACCCTGGGACGGAAGATGGAAGAGGTATCCTTTTGGCATCCCCAGCAAAGGTCGGAAGTGGAAGGGAAGAACTTATGGAGCCTGACCGGTGTGCAATACCACCTGGTCGGGAGTTTGAAATTAGTTTCCTGTACCTTCATGTACCTTCGTGCATATTGAGGTCCTGAGGAAGAATTGGATAGCGTTTTGGATTTGGGCCGCTGTAAGGGTGTGGGAAAGGTCTGCTTCCCACTTGGCTATGCTGGGTAGACGTGGTTGCTCGGAAGGGGTATTCAACAGAGAGTAGGCCTTAGAAAGTGTTCTCGGGAGGGTGTCTGTGTCTGTACAATACTCTTCAAATGTTTGAAACCTGTGGGGTTTGGGAGTGAATGAAGGAAGTGGTGCAATCAGATGGCTGGCCAGAACGGTAGGTGGAAAGGTCCGGAAGCATCTGTCAGTTCCGCAAGGGTGGGCCATTGGTCTGACAGTATGAAGTATATTGCCTGGGTGCGGCCGGCTAGTTGAAGTGTTTGATAGGCTTGGGCGTTGAGGCCCGGTCAAAATTGCGGGTTACCCGGGATAGGATATAAGGGAGAGTCTGTGGTTGTAAGGTGCATCTGTTCAGCCCAGTGCCAGCCGGTAGACAGAGTGGTGCCAATTAAGGGGTGTGATATGAGTTCAAGAGGTAGGTGTTTTAAGCTCCACAACGCCATCCTGAGGGGGATTTGTGATTGCTGCTGTTCAAGTTGTACCCACTGTTTGAGGTCCGCGTGGCGGCACCAGTCCACTATTCTCAGGGCCACCTGATAATATTTTCATGTGTCCGGGAGTGCTAATCCACCAAAATGTTTTGGCAGAGTGAGGTGGGAGTGTGGGAGTCTAGGTTTCTAATGGGCCCATACGAACTGAGAAAAAATGGATTGTGTCTGCTTAAAGTATGTAGCAGGGATTTTGATTGGCAACACTTGAAACAGGTAGAGGAGTTTGGGGAGGATACACATCTTAAGGAGATTACATCACCCGAACCAGGAACGGATCCCCTTATGCCACTGATCTGACTGGCCAACACTTTTAAGTGCTGTTGGATAATATATGTGTGAATGAAAATAGGTTTCCCATCATAAAAGGATGCAATCGCAGAAAAGCTAGTCCTTGTTACTCTAAAATTATCTTCCCTGTTTATCAGACTGTTAGTTAATGCAGAATGTAACAAGTACTCCCAGAAAATCCTCTTATTTAGTCATCTATGACCTTACACATTCTACAGTGGCATCCATGCTAGATTCTCGATTTGCTATCTTTTATTATGTTCTATTATCAACGTAGATATGAAAACCCTACTGTAAAGCACTACAGAATATAGAAATTATTATTATTATTATATAGGAGTTACATAGTGCCAACAGTTTGTGCAGCGCTATACATAATGAGGGCAGACAGTACAGTTAAAATACAATTCAATACAAGGCACATCTTGGCACAATATACAGGTGATACTTGAAAAATTAGAATATCGTGCAAAAGTTCATTTATTTCAGTAATGCAACTTAAAAGGTGAAACTAATATATGAGATAGACTCATTACATGCAAAGCAAGATAGTTCATGCCGTGATTTGTCATAATTGTGATGATTATGGCTTACAGCTCATGAAAACCCCAAATCCACAATCTCAGAAAATTAGAATATTGTGAAAAGGTGCAATATTCTAGGCTCAAAATGTCCCACTCTAATCATCTAATTAAGCCATAACACCTGGAAAGGGTTCCTGAGCCTTTAAATGGTCTCTCAGTCTGGTTCAGTAGGAATCACAATCATGGGAAAGACTGCTGACCTGGCAGTTGTGCAGAAAACCATAATTGACACCCTCCATAAGGAGGGAAAGCCTCAAAAGGTAATTGAAAAAGAAGTAGGATGTTCCCAAAGTGCTGTATCATGCACATTAATAGAAAGTTATGTGGAAGGAAAAGGTGCACAAGCAGCAGGGATGACCACAGCCTGGAGAGGATTGTCAGGAAAAGGCCATTCAAAGGTGTTGGGGACTTTCACAAGGAAAAAAAGCACAAAAATGTGTGGGACTTTGAATGAGGTACACATGTTGGTGCAACTCCATCCCTATTTGTTTCAAGAAAAAAGGAGGGGTTTTATGGACTTTGAAAGGCAAGTATCAACACAGAGAATACAAGGTATCAATGTATTTATTGCATCAGTTTGATCATGGACTATATGGGTATATCAAAGTAGTAAACTATTGTAAATCCAGATATACATGATGTAGACCAAAACCTTGGAACATATTACATCATATTGTAACCGTAAAACATGATATATTGATTTTAAACCCATTTATCATCTATACAAAAATGGAACTTCAGATATATAATGAAATTGTGTCCATGATTGAATCTGTAAACTGCATCCTATAGAAGCTCTACGCGTTTCGTGGAATGATATCCTACTAATCAGGAGCGGATGCTGAAACTGTCTGGAAAAAATAAATAAAAAAGCTAACAATAATCCGTAATAACCAAAAAGTGAAAAAGAATATATAAAATTGGGTAAATACATTTTGATTGAACTTGGGATAAACCCAAGAAATGTCACATGGGGTGGCAGATTCACCCGTGCAATCTTGGCATCAAAGGGTCGCCATGTCGGTCTATCCCGGGAGCTGAGGTATGGAGGACTGCATCAGCAACAACCGCGCACAGGACTGTCCCCCAAAAGAGCAGAGGTCGTCATATGGATAGTGAAGATAGGGCCAATGATTGGCTACAGGGAAATGTCTGTGGAATGAATAGGATTGTATGAACAAGTGAAGGACTACGGTGGGATAAAGACCCAAACGTCCCCAGAAAATAGGAAGAGATACCATAGGAAAGGAGTGCATGCAGTGTGTAATACTGGAAAGAGACCAAGTGCCGGTAACAAAGAGTAACATAGAAACATAGAAACATAGAAAAGTGACGGCAGAAAAAGACTGAGTAGTCCATCGAGTCTGCCCCTTTTTTATTTTTATTTTTTTTATTTATTTATTTATTTATTTATTTTTTACATTAACCTTGTTGTCTGACTATGGATTTATGTTTATCCCAAGCATGTTTGAAGCCATTTACTGTTGACTGTCTCACAACCTCTGTTGGTAGTTTATTCCAATCATCAACCACCCTTTCAGTAAAATAATACTTTCTAAGTAGGTGAGTAGGTGAATAGCTGTGATCAGGGAAAAAAGGAATAGTGATAAAGTGAGGGAATGGTGATGGGAAGTGGTAATGGGAATGGGGTGTACCTGGTAGGGAATGAAGATCCATATGGGGTAGAGAAGGTGCAAGCCGTGCACTGACACTCCAGACTGCTCTTAATGGGGAAGCCTGAACGCGGGTGCTATATAGCGCAGCCCTCCAACCAGCGTCACGCTGGCGTGACAAACGGTGGTTATTACTGATTATTGTTAGCTTTTTTATTTATTTTTTCCAGACAGTTTCAGCATCCGCTCCTGATGAGTAGGATATCATTCCACGAAACGCGTAGAGCTTCTATAGGATGCAGTTTACAGATTTAATCATGGACACAATTTCATTATATATCTGAAGTTCCATTTTTGTATAGATGGTCAATGGGTTTAAAATCAATATATCATGTTTTACTGTTACAATATGATGTAATATGTTCCAAGGTTTTGGTCTACATCATGTATATCTGGATTTACAATAGTTTGATATACCCATATAGTCCATGATCAAACTGATGCAATAAATACATTGATACCTTTTATTCTCTGTGTTGATACTTGCCTCATTCAAAGTCCCATAAAACCCCTCCTTTTTTCACGACTTTCACAAGGAGTGGACTGAGGCTGGAGTCAATGCATCAAGAGCCACCACACACAGACGGATCCTGGACATGGGCTTCAAATGTCGTATTCCTCTTGTCAAGCCGCTCCTGAACAACAAACAACGTCAGAAGTGTCTTACCTGGGCTAAAGAAAAACAGACCTGGTCTGTAACTCAGTGGTCCAAAGTCCTCTTTTCTGATGAGAGCAAATTTTGCATCTCATTTGGAAACCAAGGACCCAGAGTATAAAGGAAGGATGGAGAGGCACACACTGCAAGATGCTTGAAGTCCAGTGTGAAGTTTCCACAGTCTGTGTTGATTTGGGGAGCCATGTCATCTGCTGGTGTTGGTCCACTGTGCTTCATTAAGTCCAGGGTCAACACAGCCATCTACCAGGAGATTTTGGAGCACTTCATGCTTCCTTCCGCAGACGAGCTCTATGGGGATGCGATTCATTTTCCAGCAGGACTTGGCACCTGCCCACACTGCCAAAAGCACCAAAACCTGGTTCAATGACTGTGGGACTACTGTGCTTGATTGGCCAGCAAACTCGCCTGACCTGAACCCCATAGAGAATCCATGGGGCATTGCCAAGAGAAAGATGAGAGACAAGAGACCCAACAATGCAGAAGAGCTGAAGGCCGCTATTGAAGCATCCTGGTCTTCCATAACACCTCAGCAGTGCCACAGGCTGATAGCTTCCACGCCACACCGCATTGAGGCAGTAATTGCTGCAAAGGGGGCCCAAACCAAGTACTGAGTACATATGCATGCTTATACTTTTCAGAGGTCTGATATTGTTCTATGTACAATCCTTGTTTTATTGATTGCATGTAATATTCAAATTTTCTGAGATTGTGGATTTGGGGTTTTCATGATGAGCTGTAAGCCATAATCATCACAATTATGACAAATCACGGCTTGAACTATCTTGTTTTACATGTAATGAGTCTATCTCATATATTAGTTTCACCTTTTAAGTTGCATTACTGAAATAAATGAACTTTTGCACGATACTCTAATTTTTCCAGTATCACCTGTACTGTAAATAACATAATAATTATAATAAAAGATCCATCATTTATACAAGATTTACTTTGTAGCATGCAATGTTTATTGACACGTACGGTATATAAAATACAGCAACTTTAAAGCTCAACACATACCTTACAATCTGCTCAATCTTGTACAATCTACTTACCAAAACTATGTAATGTGAGAACCTACCTAACTGTTCATTTAATTTATGCTCAATTAGGGCTTTACAGGTATAAAACATGCTTTATATTCTGCTTGGCAACACTCTTATGTTACTTTCCTCTCTGGTTAAAGGAAATTAGATATTATAATGGACCTTTAACCTTGACATACGTACAACAAGGTCACAATTAAAAACTCATCAGATGTAAGTTTTAGACTAATCCAATTCCAACCTGAACTTATTTGAAGAAACAAAAGCAGAAATGTTTTTTTCCCCTGGAAGTTTATTGCATTATTTTATTTTTTGAAAATACTACATTATTTTAGCTATTGCATGTAAATACAGTACATCTTAAAATTTTAATATTTAGAAGTAATTTTCCCAATAATTAGGCTGCCATTTTTAGATTTATTATCAAATACGTGTAATGTTTCAGTTCTGAAAAATAGCAAACCATCTTTACATTTGAATTATGTGTAGTCAGGTGCTTGGTTAAGAATGGAGACTGAGAGAAACACTGGATGCAGCTGCTAACTGTAGGTGCTGCCCTGCGGTGCTGAACTGGTTAACAGCTTTGTCAGCAGGGAGAGTGAGCTGCTGAGTGGGAAGAGTTCATTAGACTGAGTCGGGCAGCACTGTACTGTAGTCCAGAGGAGAGAGACTGCTGTAATCAAAAGGTTTTGAACTGCATTTTCCAGAGCAAGATTTGCCGCAGGAGGGGAAAGAGATGCATTTTCTCATGCTGTAAAGGACACGGCTTCCTCCTGCCATGAGGGAGACCGAAAAGTGCACATCGCTGTCCAGTGTGCACCATTACTGTTGCATATTGGGGGCCTGAGCAGGATCCGGAGCACTGAGTTTGGGGATGCTGACAGCCAGAGTCCCCTGGGTGTAGAGCTGAGTGTTGACTAATCAATGTGTGTGACCAGATGCTGAGCTGCAATATCACTGTGGAAATTATCTTCTGCTCAAGAGACTGAGCCCTTTAGGAACTGACCATACAATCATCTAGTAGCCTTATTGCTTCCTGCAGGCTTGACTGGGACTATTATCACATGCACCAACAGCACAACTGGGCCCCAACGCTAGCCGGCTAAAGAGTTAGGACTAAAGACTGTCCCTTTTCTCTACACAGAGACCTTCACCTATTGCTTATGCTAAGAGGTACCTCTCAGGGGACAGTGCACTATATCCTAGCCATTCTCCTGCACTACAGACTAGTTATAGTATTATTTTGCACATTGAAGGTAAAGTGGTTCTAAACTCTAAACATTTTTTACCTTAATGCATACCCTTCACTAACATAAACAATGCTTAGATATTACTGTCACCCCCTCATTCCCCTAGCACTTACCTGTGTTCTTGCTCAATCTAGCTCTGTGCCCATCTGTAGTGGCTCCCTCCCTTCTACCAACTCTCACAAGCTTGGCTGAGAACAGCGAGATCCATTGACTCCCCCTGCTTTCAGTCAAATCTTGTGATGAGGGAGTGTGAGGCAAGGCTGAGCCACGCTATCTCTGTCTGTGGATGCAGGCAGTGCTGGTCAAGATCCAGCCTGCAGGTGAGCCACCACAGGAAGCAGCTTCCTATGGCAGCACAGACAGGTAAGTATGCATGACAGGTAAGTATAAAATATTTGTTATTTTTTCTTAAAATAATACTTAACAATCACTTGAATGCTTATATGCATTGTTTGTTGCTGAATTTGCTAATTCATGAGCTAACTCCAGTCTAATGGCACCAAACTCTATTCTAAGTTACATTGGCATAGTGATTGTACTGTCTAGCGGACTGTGCCTGAACCTACCTTCTGTGTGTTTATTTCTGCTCAAATCTCCATTTATCCTAATCCGTACCAATACATTGAGTTAATTTACCACTAAATGGTGTTTATTTCCTGGTGCTAATTCACAGCCAAGTCAAAGGTATCTATACTGATTTTCTTCTAAAACTTTGCAGTATTTTTCATTCAACCAAGTGTGTCAGAGGGGCTGAGGTTGTTCTTGAAGTTAAGGCGAAGAACAGAGAACTTAAATTATCAAGCAGCTCCTGCGGGGGTAGCTCTGCATATGTTACATGGCTAATCACATAAATATTCTATATTAGACAAGATAACATTTTTCCAAGTGTAACACTTTTTCTTGAAACACATTTATGGTCTTTTGTATTTTATAACAAATGAATCATTATAACACGTTACCACATATGCAATGGATTTGTAAAAATTTTTAAATTGCGTCTTACAGCAAAGGTAATAGCAAACATGGCGTTGAATAAGGCTATTAAAAAAAGGAACTTTTAACTTTCAGGAATGTAAATCTGAACTGGGCAATGTTTATACTCGTAATTCAAACAATGTGTTTAAAGCATGAAACATATGTAGGACATAAAAAGGTATATCACAGCTGCAATTACAATACATGTACATATTTCACATGTGTACTGCAAAGTACTCTTTAACAGCATAAGATGAGGGATGAAAAAAGAGCTTCAAGGTCAGCCTTGTTTTCATGTGCTGTCTGTAAGAGGGGAAATTGATACCAGGATTCTCTTCACTGCCGCCAGCTCCGCTTTTTCACTTCATATTTTCTTCTATCACAGTTCACCATTTGTTTTTCTTAAGATATTGACTTCATGAAAGGTTCCTGTAGAACTCTGGATCTGAGAGTAAAAAGGCAACAATCCATCAAGACTTCAATATTGCATGAATTATAAATAATGGATATATGTATATTGGTGTCTGAAATTCTTTGGAAAACATACCAATTAATTTAAAGGATAAGTTCACTGCTGTTACAGGAGACCAGGGATCTTCTCCCTGTGCCTGCTGTCACATTTAAAAAAAGATGTGGTAGTGCAGGGCTCAACCCGCCCGGCCACATCATTAATTCACACCCTGTTTACACTGAATGCAGCTTTGAAATCGCGCTAATTCAGCACGATTTCAAAGCCGCTGATCAGTGCTATTTAATGCGTGGCTTGCCGACATCTGTGCGACTTCGTGCACAGATGTCTATGCAAGTCGCACATGAAATCGCCCAAAAATAGTGCAGGAACCTTTATCAAATAGGTACAAGTCAGAGTCGCACCAATTTGAACAGTTCCATAGCCACAAATAGGGTGTGACTTGTCATGCGATTTTAAACTGTTAAATCGCATGACAAGTTGCACTGGTGTGAACTGAGGCTAAAAGTTTTGTGAATGGGAAACTACATATACTGTACTCAATGAACTACCAGGGTGCTGTTGAGCACTCTAGGTAGTTCAGTGTGGCTTCCTGTCAGGATGTATAAGGTACAAGCAGACAGCTTACACACAGAAACTGCAAGAGACCTGCATTGTACCCGCAATCTGCTGATCGTGGGTGCAATGCTTTACAGATTACCTATAAAAAATATTTAAAAATTCACATTTTTTTACCTGCAGATGTGCATTTATTTATTCATTTATTTTTGAAAAGGAGAATTTATCCTTTATTGTGATTGTAAACCTTTATTAACCTTTATTATTTTATTTTTAATAATAAACTTGTTATACTTACTGCACATGATGACCCCTTACCTCCTCTTCTGGGGTCAATCACAGGAGCGGTCTGCTGCTTCCCTACTGCCCTTTGCCCTCATAGCAAGCTGTGTGCTGTGGGGGCATGCTACGGAGGCAGGCTGTGTGCGTCCATAGACATTGGTGCGTGCACAGCGTGCTCACTTGCACTTGTGACAGATTTTGGCACCAAACAGGCTATTTAAACTGTGTCAGTGCTCAGGATAAGTGCTGCTTTGTCTTCATCCTTTCCTGTATCCTGTGACCCTGTGATTCTGCATCCTGATTCCAATTGCTGATCTGGCTTGTCTGACTACTCTCTGAACTCCGCCTGCACTGACCCTGGCTTGTCCCGGACCACTGTTTCTACCTGCTCCATGTGCTTCTGTTCCACTGATTGGCTCCCGACCCAGCTTGTATCCTGACAAAGCTTGCGCCTGCTCCTCTGTAACTGGTCCTTCCTGCCTGTGTTTGACTGGCCTGCCTGACTCTGCTAATCTTCCTATGGGTTACAGTACTTTCCTTACATCCTACTGTGCCTGCCCTTCTACAGTCTGCTACTGGTGTGTGCCTTGCCTGCTGTCGTCAGTACCAGCCTATCTCAGTCTGCCACCCACCAGCTGTATACCAGTCTTCCTGTTTCACTGAAGACTACTGATGACCTCTCCTGCCTGGCATGGATACCTGCTCTGCTACTAGCAAGACTTACAGGCTACCTTGCACTCTTGTGCCTTCTGTTCACACTACCAGGGGCCCCGAGGTGTAAGAGAGGCCTTCCTCATTATTCCAGGCTCTGCTATCAGGTACATGATAGCCGTCCATGACTCTAGTCAAGAAAGTTTAAACCAAGTGGTATAGCGCTTGCTTCATCTACAAGATATAGTGGGATCAAGACTTACTGCACATCCTTTAAAAACTTCCTGGCAATCAGAGGGAGGGCTATGTCTACTTTATGGCAGGAAAGTAGCCTAGTGGTTAGCAGTTCTGCTTTGCTAGTCTGGGGTCCTCAGTTCAAATCCTTACCAGGCCATTAGTTGCATGGACTTTGTAAACTCTTCCTGTGCCTGAGTGCGTTCCCTCCCACATGCTGGTAGGTGGATTGGCCCTAGTATGCTATACTTTGTGATCTGGAACATGGACTCAAAGCTGGGACTTATCTGAATGTATAGTATGTTAGCACTGCATACATTTTCCACACTATATAAATACCTGTAATAAGAGAGTTTTTATTTTTTTAATCACTAATGTAAAGCTTTTACGTCAAGCACTATTTTCGTAGGCAATTTTTCAAAGCAAACTCATAGTGGCCAAGTGGCTTACTCGGAGGGTGCAGGGGGTACGGCTTGCACCAAGTACTAGCACTTTGAGAATGCCAGGCCAGCTGGGAGCGCATATTTATTTGTGTCACACAATGCATGGAGCTGAAGTGCATCCCTGTTTATGAACTAAGAGGATCTGTATGGATTGGGGGGGGGGGGTCTTTACTAGTGGTCTGTACCGGGGTGTCTATACTGAGGGCTGTGCTTATGGGGGTCTGTACTGAGGAGGCCTGTACCAGGGGTTTCTGTACTAGGTGGGTCCAGAGGTGGCTCTAGGCTTTGTCTAGGCCTTAGGCAAAATTTAGACATGAGGCCCCACTCACACCCATAAAGGGGAGAAAAAATCAAGGAAGAAAAATGGCTGCAGAAAGATGCATGGATCTAGCACACGGGTGATCAGCACCACTTCCAGGGCACCCTCCTCACCCATCAGACATACGCAGCCAATACAACATGTGGGACCCAGCAAGGTGAAAACCCCTGTGCCTTGGAAGAATGGGGAGAGTGTGTCACTGGGTCATTCCACATCCACACAGGAAGGAGAGTGGGGGGGATCCCAGAGCAGAGAGAGGGGGGGGAGAGAGGATGAGGATGAGGGAGTGAGGGAGTGAAGGGGAGAGAGAGAGGAAGAGGAGTGAGAGGGGGAGGGAGAGAAAGGGAGGAGGGGGAGAGAGAGAGAGAGGATGAGAGAGAGAGAGAGAGAGGGGGAGGGAGCGAGAGAGGGGGGGAGGGAGGGAGCGAGAGAGGGGGGAGGGAGGGAGTGATGGGGGAGGGAGAGAGGGAGAGGGGGGAGAGAGAGAGGGGAGTGAGAGAGAGGGGGGAGAGAGAGAAAAGGGGGAGAGGGAGGGAGGGGGAGGGAGAGAGGCAGACGGAGAGAGGGGGTGAGAGAGATCCTTGTCTACAGCCCCTCCTGTGCCCCATGTCCCAGTCTGCAGGCCCTGTCTGTGGGAAGGTTTGTGGTGCTTGGAACAATCCCTGGCCGTCTGCACCTTCTGCCTGTCCTCGCTTTCCAGCCCCAGTCAGCCTGTCCTTCAGTCCTGGGGGTTCTTCAGAGCTCTTCTCCCTCCAGGGCTATCGGTCCTTGCTGCCCTCGCTGCTCATCTTCCCTGCCAGGCCCGGACTGGGACAAAAAATACTGGATAGCTATTAGATTGGCCACTATTAGCCCAGGGCCCTTGGGCTGTGCCCGATTGATCAGTCAGCCCCTGGGCCACAGAGTCCTGGCAGGGGGAGGCAGAGCTGCCAACATTAGTGATTGATCACAGGCAAAATAGATGGCTGCAAGGCCCCTGTGAGTGCGAGGCCTTAGGCGACCGCCTAATTTAAAATAAAGAGTCTCATCTTGGTGGGTCTGCACTGGATGTATCTGCATTGAGGGGGAGCTCTGTACTGAGGGAGTTATGTAATGGTGGGGCTGTACTGGGGGGAGTCTGTACTAATGAGTCTGTACTATGGAGGACTATACTGGGGTGTCTGTATTGGGGGCCTATACTGAGGGTGGGTCTATATCTATACTGGGGGGGGGTCTGTACTGATGGCGGGTATTAGGGCTGCGTTTGCCTGCTGGTGGCACTGTGGTGCTATGGGCTGGTTGCTGCAGTTCCAGTGTCCACTAGCAGGTGTCTCCTGGTAGCCAGCAGACCCCAGTAATCAGTTCCAAATAGTCTCAGCTCCTAGCAGGTGTGACAAACAGCCCATGCCAGTTGTTGATGAAGTATATCTGCCACATAGAATCTTGAGATTCTTAAGGTAAACGGGTGTCAGGGAGAGGTCTGTAGGCAACAAGGGGTTAAGTATTGGTCACACCTTGCTCCCCAGCTGGGGTATAATTTTGCCTGACCACGGTGTAATCAGTGGTGGTGCAGAGAGGGTAGGAGCAGGCTGTGAGTGAATATGCCTGCAGGACTGAAGCAGACCCAGTGAGGTCTATCTGGTAGCCAGGAGGCTTTTATTCATGTAATGGACTTTTGTTTTGGGACTGTTTTTTACCCCTGTGAGGGAAGCCTTTCTGTTATCCTTTATTTGCTAAATTAAAAAACATAGGCAGGAAGCCCTCAACCTGACATACAGCTGGATTACATGTTTGAGAACCTCTACACTTGAAGCTAATCGCTCACACAGGACATATAATGCTTCTCCCTCTAGCTGCTCCTGCCCTGAACTCTGGTTGTCGTGCTGCTGCTGCCTGAGTCTGGTGCTATTTATTCTTGACCTTGCTCTTGTTCCTGCCCTACACCCAGGAGCCTGCTGCCTTGCTCCCTGCTCCTACAGTTTTCCCCTGCCTTGTGTTTATCTCATTAGTGTGTATAGTGCACAGTATCTCACAAAAGTGAGTACACCCCTCACAATTTTGTAAATATTTTATTACATCTTTTCATGTAACAACACTTTGCTACAATGAAAAGTAGTGAGTGTACAGCTTGTATAACAGTAAATTTGCTGTCCCCTCAAAATAACTCAACACACAGCCATTAATATCTGAACCGCTGGCAACCAAAGTGAGTACACCCCTAAGAGAAAATGTCCAAATTGGGCCCAAAGTGTCAATACTGTATTTTGTGTGGCCACCATTATTTTCCAGCACTGCCTTAACCCTCTTGGGCATGGAGTTCACCAGAGCTTCACAGGTTGTCACTGGAGTCCTCTTCCACTCCTCCATGGCAACATCACAGAGCTGGTGGATGTTAGAGACCTGGCGCTCCTCCTCCTTCCATTTGAGGATGCTCCACAGATGCTCAATAGGGTTTAGGTCTGGAGACATGCTTGGCCAGTCCATCACCTTTACCCTCAGCTTCTTTAGCAAATCAGTGGTCCTGTTTGGGGTCGTTATCATGTTGGAATACTGCCTCGTGACCCAGTCTCCAAAGGGAGGGGATCATGTTCTGCTTCAGTATGTGACAGTACATGTTGGCATTCATGGTTCCCTCAATGAACTGTAGCTCCCCAGTACCGGCAGCACTCATGCAGCCCCAGACCATGACACTCCCACCACCATGCTCGACCGTAGGCAAGATACACTTGTCTTTGTACTCCTCATCTGGTTGCCGCCACACACGCTTGACACCATCTGAACTAAATAAGTTTATCTTGGTCTTATCAGACCACAGGACATGGTTCCAGTAATCCATGTCCTTAGTCTGCTTTTCTTTAACAAACTGTTTGCAGGCTTTCTTGTGCATCATCTTTAGAAGAGGCTTCCTTCTGGGATGACAGCCATGCAGACCAATTTGATGCAGTGTGCGGCGTATGGTTTGAGCACTGACAGGCTGGGGGGGGGGGGGGGGGGGGGGGGGGGGGGGGGGGGGGGGGGGGGGGGGGGGGGGGGGGGGGGGGGGGGGG
>BLSH010361799.1:578353-594970 GCA_018402905.1 Glandirana rugosa
GGAGAGGTCTTGGAAGTGAAATAAGACGACATCGGTTCCACCCCTTCAACCTCTGCAGCAATGCTGACAGCACTCATACGTCTATTTCCCAAAGACAAACTCTGTATATGAGCATGTGCACTCAACTTCTTTGGTTGATCATGACGAGACCTGTTCTGAGTGGAACCTGTCCTGTTAAACCGCTGCATGGTGTTGGCCACCGTGCTGCAGCTCAGTTTCATGGTCTTGACAATCTTCTTCTTGTATTCATCAGCCAGGAAGCTGCACAAGGGACATACTTCGACATTCCAACATGACACTGATCCAAAACACAAGACCAAGTTGACCTGTCATTGGCTACAGCAGAATAAAGTGAAGGTTCTGGAGAGGCCATCTCAGTCCCCTGACCTCAATATCATTGAGCCACTCTGGGGAGATCTCAAACATGCAGTTCATGCAAGACAGCCCAAGAATTTCCAGGAACTGGAGGCTTTTTGCCAAGAGAAATGGGCAGCTTTACCATCTGATAAGATCAAGAGCCTCATCCACAAATACCACAAAAGACTTCGAACTGTCATTGATGTTAAAGGGGGCAATACACGGTATTAAGAACTGGGCTGTGTAAACTTTTGATCAGGGTCATTTGGGTAGTTTCTGTTGTCATTATGATTTATAAAGAGTAAACACTGTTGATTGATAATAAATGGCTTCAGCCAAACACTAACTATGAGTGAAAAAAGTTTTTGTGTTATCATTCATATTCTCTGAAAAATGGCCAAGAAATCATAAATTCTACCAGGGTATGTAAACTTATGAGCACAACTGTAAGTCGACATGTTTGTTATTTTACTTTTATAAAAAACAACCCTTGCAATCACTTAAAGCTTGCTGGTGTGACTGAGCCCTTAATGAGATTAGCAAAGCCCCTACCTCCTTATTATCCCTACCATCTGATGTGAATGGACTGCTTCTGTAAACTAACTACATTATCTAGATTTGCTCAAATTAATTATTAAAATAAATTCAAAACTGACAAATGTATTAAGTCCTAAATAAACTCCAAAAAACTCAACATGACATGGTCTCAAAGTATCTTACGAAGTGCTGGAGTTCCTTATTAGTTCCTCAGGGATAGGGTGGTTCAGTCAAAGATCAGATCAGATAAATCTTCTTTGCAGCATTTATGCTTTCCACATCTAAGGGATGTGGTAAGGATTGACCTTGATGTGCACAGCACATGACAAACTCCAAATGAGGTGAGATGTTTTCCCTGTAGTGAGGGACTAAGACAGCGCTAACAGTTTGTGGCTTTGTATTTATTGCTCTTGGACTGTGATCTAAACCATTAAGGGCTGGGGCAACTGCCAACACACATAGCAGTTCAAATATAGCCTACAGATCTGGTTCGCGTTTATATAGGCAGAATGTTTTATGAAATGATTTCCCACAGAATGAATGAACTCGTGTAAAATGGCAGGAGCATAAGTTAAGAAACAGACAAGCGTAAAGGTGCTTTTGCATATCTTCAAATTTTCTGAAGAAAAGAAATTATCCAAATAATTTGAACACTGCGGCAATATTCTAGCACCACAAGCATTCTATTGCAAGAAAAAATGAACATGCATTATCATGCTGGAAAATCGTCATTAGTCTCTGTCAACGGGCCTCGGGCTGTAGATATTTTAGAGATCATTCACAGTTCAGTGACAGTTGCATTTGATCTATTGACCTCCTTCTGACCTGCATTCGACCTCCTAAGGTGCATCAACCTTCTTAATGTTGAATTTGTGTTTCAAATTGTATGTATGAGGAGAGAATCAATGATGTGAACAATAACCTGTTGATTGTGGCCCATATTGTATTGTACAGCATTTGGAACAATCTCCTGTTTTCTATCTACCAAGTTCAACATCACCCGAGTTAGGTAAAATAGACATTTACTATAAATTGAAATTGTGTCCATTTAATAAAGGATTGATTGGCCAATTTTAATGACAGAAAGCAAATCATTAAAAAATCTACTTTCTACACTGGCATGTCCACAACTACCTACGCTATCTAAATAATAAGACAAACCGTAGTTTGCAGTTTGCTTTGTTCTGTCCCATTTACAGAATGTATTTAACCTCTATTAGGTTTCGGTACTGATATTGAGCTGCAACGTCTACATCTATTTGTTCAGGAAAGTCCTCTCCTAAATATGTACTTTCATTATCCTACACTAGGTCACAAAACAATAGAACATTGTCTTTGCTTTATTTGTAAATGTGAAAAAAGCAACAAAATATTTGTTAGAAAAAAGTACATTTGATACATAATTCCATTAGAAGCAATCTTTCACACATGTGACTGTGCTTAGGCACTGTTCTTCCTTTTAGTTTTACAAGATCATATCAGGATTTTGAAATGCATTCTGTGTCCCACTCCTGATTCTGATTACTGGAATGCATTGATGGTGTCATTGGGGAGCAGGAACTAGGAACAGGAAGATCTGTTTAAAAATAAAATGTGGGCCTTTCTAAGGTCACTTTGCCACAAGCAGTTAGAATTAAGATTTTACCTGAGGATAGAGGGACTTATTCACCGCAGCTAAATGCAGACAAGGCATCACTATGAAATAAATAAAATTCCGCTGTACTAATAATAACGTGATACAAAGCACACCAATAAAGTGCAAAAAATGAAAATAGAAATAATGATATATGTCCACTTTAGATACATAAAATCAGAGCCACTGTTCCAATCCAAAGATGCATACACCACTGTGTGATAGAAGGTGTCAAACTTCCATATTCACCACGTGGGCCATCACCAACAACTGAATGGACCATTACCAGAATCAGTGGACTCAGTCAAATTGGCCTGCAAACAGTATCCTCTTATACAATGCTAAGACTCATATGGTTTAATCAGATCCTCATGATATCTCCAATTCAACAGTGGAATATTAGATATACATGGCAACAGTAGTAATGCAGGATTCCTCCATGAAATCAAAATAGAAATGCCTGCATATTGGAATCCATAAAACACTTTTATTAAAAGTAAAATGTAAAACTACTCACATGTGAGTCATAAAAACAGCACTGTATATAAAGGACATTCCCAAGCAATGTAACAAGTGCTTCCAGGTACTACAAACAATTTGAACAGGCTTGGCAACGTCATGTGCGTTAGCTCCGCCCAACGAAATTCATCATAACTGACGTCATCGGGGCATCAACACGCCGCGAGTCACCGTGCCAAGTATAAATCTATGCAGCAGGGGAAATGACACCCTAATTGACAATACATCAATTTTCAATATGTCCCACAAAGATGACTACCAAGCCTCGTTCCTAATTAAAGATGGCCGAACGGAATGTATCCAAGCCTCCTTTTAGTTTCCAAAATGGCCAATCGGCATCCAAGGCTCAATGTGATTCTCAGCCCCTTGATTGGGAAAGACCCATCTCAGTGTGTAGAGCAATAGTAAAAAAATGTTTGCAGTGCATCACTATGGCCTCCGTCCATACACTATGTTTTGCAATGTTTTCATAACATACGGTTTTGTGCATTTAGAAAAAATAAATTTAACAGTTTGCATAACTCATGTACTGCAGCTATCTGTACATAAGCACAGTTAATCGCAATACAAAAAAAAAAGTAATCAGTTGCTATAAAAAAGAAAGCTTTAAAGTGGATGTAAACCCACCGCCCACCCAGTATAAACTAATGACACAGTATTAATGTATATATACATGCAAGCCTCCTGCATCTATCCCTATCTTACAAATGTCCTTCCTGTAAACACTAGCAGCTCTGTAAACCTCTGAAATCAGTGGGTGTCTGTGTTTGCTGGAGTTTGGTGGGTGGAGTTGTGATGTCACAAGCCTCCCCACCCACCTCTATACTGAGACATTGAGGAGGGAGGGAGGGGGAGTGTAAAACTTTCTCTGCTGTGTGAAGGAGATAAGCAAATTGCTTGTCACTCACAGAGCAAGGGGCGGATCAACTGTGTATTTCCCTGTAAGTCGGACTTTCTCTTCCTGAAAAAAGATAAGCTCATTACTCACAGTTGGATTAACTCTTTGTGGCAAGACTAGACACAGATGACATGACATGCTATACTCTACCAGGCAGAATTATTAATTACATTATTTTTTTTTCGGGTTTACATCCACTTTAATATGTGATACTGAAAGCATCAAAGTACGAATGGAGCACGTGGTTCTGTTAGTGGCACAGAAGGCCTTTCACGCCAGAGGATTTGGGTGGGGGGTGCCCCTCTCCCTGGTCATCACAAAGTGTTCCCAGCAGGGGTGGCTGGGGCCCGGGGGGATGCGTTCCCCCCTCGTTACCTATGTTATACAACAATATCTTATAAGTGGGTCTTCTTTTATACATGTATGTATTACAAACAGACAATGTGTTTTGTTTAATGATATATCTTTTGCTTTACTTCAATAAAAAATTATTGAAACATAAAAAAAAGATTTTACTACTGCAGCTAAACGCAGCTGCGTGTAAACACATGCAATCGCAAATAAACACAATGCACAAATGCAAGTGATCAGAGGCAGCTCTAGACTTTGTGAGGCCTTAGGCAAAACCTAGACATGAGGCCCCAATCACACCCCAAATGGAAACAATAATTCAAGCAATAAAATGTAACTGTATAAATTCATATATTAGGATATATTTATGCAGCTGCTACTAGCAATGTGTTACAGTTATAACAAAAGTCAAAAACCGTATTTCTCTATTTAGATGAAGGTCAGGTTAATATAACCCAGCCAGCACAGAGTTCCCCCTTATGTCAGAGTCTGCAGAATTCCCCCTTACAGTGCAATAGGAATGCTGCGGATCATGATGTAAAGGGATACTACAGACTTTGGTGTAAAGGGGAACTGTGACGTAAGAGGGGGCTCTGGTGACCAGAGATCACCTTATATCAGAGTCCACTGCGTTCCCCCTTTACATCAGAGTTCCCCTATACATCACTGTCCACAGAGTTCCAGCTTGCATTTAAAATGGCAACTCTAATGTGGGGGGACTCTGGAGCACCTTCCACAGAGTGAATGTACTAAGGTAAGAGTGGGTTTCTGATATACCTGACTGTATTCTCTCCCCCTTACATCACTGACGCCCCCCCCAGACTGGTCTTGCAGCGCTCTCAGGTGCACCATGCAGGGCTCAGTCAGTTTCATACTATATTATCCTCTACTCAGTATACACACATCTAACTCCTCTCGTGACCCCCATCCTAGTCTCTTCTGTTGGCTTCCCCCGAGAGACTGCAGACATGATACAAGAGATGATCAGAGACTGCAGACATGATACAAGAGATGGTCAGGGACTACAGGCATGGTCAGAGACTGCAGACATAGTACAGGAGATGATCCGAGACTGCAGACATGATAAATGAGATGGTCAGAGACTGCAGACATACTACAGGAGATAGTCAGAGACTGCAGACATGATACAGGAAATGGTCAGAGACTGCAGACATACTACAGGAGATGGTCGGAGACTGCAGACATACTACAGGAGATGGTCAGAGACTGAAGACGTGATACAAGAGATGGTCAAAGACTGCAGACATACTACAGTAGATTATCAGAAACTGCAGACATGATGTAGGAGATGGTCAGAGACTGTAGAAATACTAAAGGAGATGGTCAGAGACTGCAGACATACTACAGGAGATGGTCGGAGACTGCAGACATACTACAGGAGATGGTCGGAGACTGCAGACATACTACAGGAGATGATCAGAGACTGCAGACATGATACAGGAGATGGTCAGCGACTGCACACGTGATACAAGAGATGGTCAGAGACTGCACACATGATGCAAGAGATGGTCAGAGACTGCAGATATGATACAAGAGATTGTCAGAGACTGCAGATATGATACAAGAGATGATCAGAGACTGCAGACATGATACAAGAGATGGTCAGAGACTGCAGACATACTACAGGAGATAGTCAGAAACTGCAGACATGATGTAGTAGATGGTCAGAGACTGTAGATATACTGAAGGAGATGGTCAGAGACTGCAGACATACTACAGGAGATGGTCGGAGACTGCAGACATACTACAGTAGATGGTCAGAAACTGCAGACATGATGTAGGAGATGGTCAGAGACTGTAGATATACTAAAGGAGATGGTCAGAGACTGCAGACATACTACAGGAGATGGTCGGAGACTGCAGACATACTACAGGAGATGGTCAGAGACTGCAGATATGATACAAGAGATGGTCAGAGACTGCAGACATACTACAGGAGATGATCAGAGATTGCAGACATGATACAGGAGATAGTCAGAGACTGCACACATGATACAAGAGACAGTCAGACTGCAGACATACTACAGTAGATGGTTAGAAACTGCAGACATGATGTAGGAGATGGTCAGAGACTGCAGACATACTACAAGAGATGGTCAGAGACTGCAGACATGATAGAAGAGATGGTCAGAGACTGTGGACATACTACAGGAGATGGTCAGAGACTGCACACATGATACAAGAGACAGTCAGACTGCAGACATACTACAGTAGATGGTTAGAAACTGCAGACATGATGTAGGAGATGGTCAGGGACTGCAGACATACTACAAGAGATGGTCAGAGACTGCAGACATGATACAAGAGATGGTCAGAGACTGTGTGGACATGATACAGGACATGGTCAGAGACTGCAGACATGATACAAGCAATGGTCAAAGATTGTGAGGACATGATATAAGAGATGGTCAGAGACTGCACACATGATAAAAGAGATGGTCAGAGGCTGTGTGGACATGATACAGGAGATGGTCAGAGACTGCAGACATTATACAGGAGATGGTCAGAAACTGCAGACATGATACAGGAGATGGTCAGCGACTGCACACATGATACAAGAAATGGTCAGAGACTGCACACATGATACAAGAGATGGTCAGAGACTGCAGATATGATACAAGAGCTGGTCAGAGACTGTGAGGACATGATACAGGAGATGGTCAGAGACTGCAAATATGATACAAGGGACAAGTATCAAGTGCATCAGCAGGTGTATGGGGTACACATCCCAAACTTAAATCAATGAAATCTGCAGGAGTCCATAAATGTCCAAAAACTATATATATATATATAGAATACTGAGTCCAGTTTTACACTCAGGGCTGCTCTCAAATGGGAGGAAGCCAAAACCGCACCTGTAGACAAATAATGAAGAGGAGGCCCCTCTAAGTGTAAACCGTATAAAAAGTTTATTAAAAACATAAGCCAATTGGCTACTCACATGGGGTAAAAGGATAGGGCACATGAAACCGGGAGGGTACTCGACCAGTGTGGTAAAGGCATCAAATCCCGAGACCTAAGGGGCAGCTGTCCGTGCATTCTGAAGGAACTGTCCGTTCGTAGTGATGGGAATGTTCGTCTCCGTGGCGGCAAAGGGGAGATCCAGAACGAGGCTTGGGACGCTGATTCCACTGGTCGCAGAGGGATGATGTCATCAGGCAAAACAACCCTTTTTCATTGTATATAGCCTTTTTTGGGCGTTATATAGATGATATTATTGTGATCTGGGAAGGACCAATGGACCAGATACAGGGATTTGTAGAACACTGTAACAATAACCTTTATGGTCTTTCTTTCACACATGTGGCAGATCATACCTCTTTGGCGTTCTTGAACTTGGAACTCAGCCACTTGGATGGCTCCATAGTCGCAAAAAATCAGAAACCCACGGCTGGGAATTCCTTTTTGCACTTTCATAGCTGTCCCTACCCCCCTGGATTCGTACCATCCCCAGGGGGCAGTACTGTCGACTTTGACAGAACTGCACTTTGGATGCTGATTACGATACCCAGGGACAGCTACTTTAGAAAAAGTTTCTTGATAAGGAGTATCCTGAGTCGTTAGTTCAAGAGGCCTTTGATACCTGTCGAGGTGGCAAACCAGTGGGTCATACCAGGATGTTAAACAATTCTCCAAGGTTCACCACCATGTTCCATTCTCAGCATAGGAAAATGGAGAAAATCCTATTGAAGCATTGGAACATCCTGAAGCAAGACCCTCATTTGGAGGCAGTATTACCCTCCAGACCCAGGGTCACATATCGTAGGGCCCCAAACCTTAGAGGCAAACTGGCACCCAGCAAATGTAAGCCCCTGGAGTAGATCTCCTCTGCACCGGTGATGATCCCTCTAGTTGGTATGTACCGTTGTAACAAGACGTTATGCAAAACTTGAGAATATGTACAACATGGTCGAAAAATAGTTTCACTATAAGGGCAAGACATACCAGTTGGATGAGTTTTACAACTGCTCATCTGACTATGTAGTTTATGCTCCCACTTGCCCATGTGGCCTTATATATGTAGGTCGCACCATTCGGCCCCTTCGACAACGCTTTGGTCACCATAGGAGGTTAATAGAGGGCAAAGACCTCCATAGTGTGCCTCGTCATTTTCTTAACCACCATAAGAAGTCCACTGTAGGATTAGAGGTCTGGATTATCGAGCAAATACCCAGGTCCCTACCTGAGGCTGAGAGATTCAGAAGGCTGTGTTCCAGGGAAACCTACTGGTTTCTATAGTCTTGATGTACTCTCGCCTGGTGGCCTGAACGAGGGCAATGAAATCTCCACTATATTATAGGACCTTTCTGGTTTATCATTTTTTACTGTTCATTCTTCGCAATCTTATTTTTGTAGTTGTATTCTATTATACATGATGCCACACGTGTCTGTGGCCCACCCTGACCCCCATGGGACAGCGTGGTCCTCACTAAGGCAACACACTCATAGGTATAATTCTTTTATTCTCTGCATATACTGCCCTCTCCATATTGTCATAATATTGTTTCATATACCTTCATATTTATATCCTTCTGTGTCCATCATTTTGTGTTTTAGTGATGGAGAATGAGGTCAACTCTAATATTGCCCCCATTAGAGATAAAAATATACATTGATGTTCTCCCGTCTATATGTGCGTATATATGTGTAAGTGGATATGTCAATTATCATATGCACATATATGCGTATGCTATATGGGGTGATAAGAGTCACCATACAATGTCTGTTATGACGTTTCCAGCTTTTAACTCTGTTTATATACATGTTTTAGTCTGTTTTATCCATTACCAGCTCGTTTTATGTTATTGATATCCCCACGGTATATTGTAGTTTGAGGACTATGTCACCTGACAACATTACTGCCATAGACAATAGCGGTCTCATCTGTATTATAATGTATTCCCCTTTTTGGTTTGATTGTTCCCATAGATGACCAACATTCAAGATATGCTACATTTATATTTACATTTATATTTATCTGTTGCCCAGTTTGAAGTTTGGTGCTTCGCTATATATATATATATATATATATATATATATATATAGGTTTTGATGTCAGTAATCCAATAGGAAACAACTGTTGGGCCTTGTGGTCTACAAAAAGATGGTGGCACACCATCTCAGTTAGCCTGATGAAAGAGCGTGACTGCCCTCACATTGCAGTCCGCATGCTCTGAAACGCGTCACGATCTGATGACCTCATCCCGCTGCGACCAGTGGAATCAGCGTCCCAAGCCTCGTTCTGGATCTCCCATTTGCCGCCACGGAGACAAACGTTCCCATCACTACGAACGGACAGTTCCTTCAGAACGCACGGACGGCTGCCCCTTAGGTCTCGGGATTTGATGCATTTACCACACCGGTCGAGTGCCCTCCCGGTTTCATGTGCCCCATCTTTTACCCCATGTGAGTAGCCAATTGGCTTGTGTTTTTAATAAACTTATTTATACGGTTTACACTTAGAGGCGCCTGCTCTTTGTTTTTTGTCTACAGATATGATACAAGAGATGGTCAGAGACTACACACATGATACAAGAGATGGTCAGAGACTGCAGACATGATAAAAGAGATGGTTAGAGACTGCAGATATGATACAAGAGATGGTCAGAGACTACACACATAATGCAAGAGATGGTCAGAGGCTGCAGATATGATACAAGAGATCATCAGGGACTGCAGATATGATACAAGAGATGGCCAGAAACTGTGAGGACATGATACAGGAGATGATCAGAGACTGCAGATATAATGCAAGAGATGATCAGAGACTGCAGACATGATACAAGAGATGGTCAGAGATGGCAGACATGATACAGGACATGGTCAGAGACTGCAGACATGATACAGGAGATGGTCAGAGACTGCAGACATACTACAAGAGATGGTCAGAGACTGCAGACGACATAGTACAGGAGATGGTCAGAGACTGCAGACATGATACAGGAGATGGTCAGAGACTGCAGACAACATAGTACAGGAGATGGTCAGAGACTGCAGACATGATACAGGAGATGGTCAGAGACTGCAGACATGATATAAGAAATGGTCAGAGACTGGGGACATGAATGGGCTGAAATCGCAGTGCACTCTGGTTACACGTGAGCAATTGTACACATCTTTTTTTGGGGTGCCTAGAGCCACCCTCTCTGTCGCAGACAGCATCTCTTTGATTTTGGGGGGGGTGGATATGTACTAGGGGCGTTTTGGGAGAGGAAAAGACATGTGCTTGGGGGGGGTTGAGGGCAGTGGATTTCATGTCCAAGCCCCCCTGTAGCACAAGTCCTGAAGTGCCCCTATCACCTACACCCTAAATCATTCCAAGTGAACTGTTTGGATGGCCCTCCTTCCTCCCCCTCTTCTTCATGCCCCCCTTCTTTGCAAGACTTACTTTAGATTAGTTGATCACAGACCTCAGACCAGTGTTCTCAGCACAGTGGTGTACCTCCTCCCCCCCTCCTCCTCCATGTACAGGAAAACATCACAGCAGGAGGAGGGGCGGGTTCAGTTCACTCCACTTCACAGTGCACTGTGTGCGTCAAGCAGCCAGGGAGAGATGCCGGCTGCTATACATAGTGGAGCTCAGCTGCGTGCAGGAAAGAAGACACCCGCACAAGCCACGGGCATTCCAGGACTCTGATTCACCGGGACTCCAAGTTGGGAAATAGATCATATTGCAGGACAGTCCCGGCGAATCAGGGAGGCTGAGGTATAGGCAAATTAGGCGGCCGCGAGGCCCCTGGGAGTGCGAGGCCTTAGGCGACCGCCTAATTTGCCTAATTTGAGAGCCACATCTGCGAGTCATCTCTGTGCCAGGGGTGGTGGAATTTCAAAATAAAAAAACATACATTTATAAGCAGCAGAACAACCGCCCATATGAAAAAGGCCTAAAAGTGCAATACAAAATATTTTTTCTTTTTCTTTATTTATAACAGTCATAACTGTCTAACACTGTTTCAGGGATAAGGTGGCCAGGCCAATTCTAGGATGGGAAACCTATCATATAAGAAGCATGGATCCTACCATTGCTGTTCACACCTGAACATGACTGCTGTCTGTCTATCATTCTGATTCTCTTGCCTATAATTAGAGACAATAATACTTGTGTCAGCGACCTAGAAAACGTATGCAGGTAAGGACTCATGAGTGATCTACCTGGCTATAGACAGTCTAAATATATCTGTTCTCTAATACCTGTGCTTTCATATTTAGACCAACATTAGTAAATAATCCCTGGAGCAGGGATATGCAATTAGCGGACCTCCAGCTGTTGCAAAACTACAAGTCCCATCATGCCTCTGCCTCTGGGTGTCATGCTTGTGGCTTGTGTCTTGCTATATCTCATGGAACTTGTAGTTGTGCAACAGCTGGAGGTCCGCTAATTACATATTCCTGCCATAGAGTCTTAGACGTACCTATAAAACAAGCACATTAGTTGATATTCTTTGGTACATATAAAACATATATTATGATGCATACACAATGGCATATCCTCCATGTGTGCAATGTGTCCTCAAAGGGGGTGGGGTCCAAAGTACTCTCACACACTGCACAACATGTCTGTGGGGATTAAATAACTCCTGAGTGTGAGATGCAGAAGTTTAAAGAAGTTCTGTGACTATGTATGCTGCGGAGCGTGTGCTGACTTAATACTGCGTGCTGGGAGGATGCCAGCATCACACATGACAGAAGTGGCAGTGGCACAAGTAGTCAGGATGCACAGACTGTGCTGCTAAAGAAGCCGTGCTACTAACATTGGCAAAGTTCCCACTTGCAAATGTCCTCTGCCAGCCTGCATGTACACCACCCACCCACAATATGGCTGAGATAAAGGTTAGCAGAGAGCACTGACAGAAGTTACAAGACTATAATGTAGTAAGTACCATGACTTCTCATGACACCTGAGTGCATCCAACACTGATTGCATGTGGGGGTTCCCAGTGATTAGCTGTGAGAGGAAGCCCCATTGAAAGCAATGGTAAGATGCCTGCAGCTATTTGCAGCCACTCACATGTAACCACTCATGCAGCAATCACATGTGAGTGATCAGCCTAGACACAGGCAATTGGTTAAACTGGTTTAACCATATTGTAACACCCCTCCCCCATTCTTTTAATTTTTTTAATGGTGCTAGTCATAGGGTTGTCATTTCTGCCCACTCTGCCAGCTCAGCCACTGTACATGTGTTTGTGCCAGCTCCATCCATCTCAGTATGGGGGGGGGGGTTGCATTTTAGCATCTTCACCTCCCTCATTCTGTGCACTTTGCTGTACATTCTCTGTGCCACACCACCACATTGTGTGCTTTGTGCTGTACAATCCCTTTTCCACACCTTCACATTTTGTACACTGTGCTGTACATTCCCTTTTCCACACCTTCACATTTTGTACTCTGCCCTGTGCATTCCTTATTCCACATCACCTCATTCTGTACACTGCACTGTACAGTCCCTATTCCACACCTCCACATTATGAATTGTGGCAGGATGGGGCCATGCCACTAGTGATAAAGCAGTCTGGGCAAGGTTTTGGAGAGAACATGGGAGCGGGACTGTCAGTGCTGTTTGGACTGGAGTGGACTGAAGGGGCCACCTGGCATGGAGATTGTCACTGTGACTCAGGAGGGGATGTGTCGTGTCGGTGAGGTGTCATCATCATCTGTGCTGCTGCACACTGCTGTCACTGTTACTGTGAGAGTCAGTGTCATGTGTGTGTGCCACCCATTCTAATTTCTTGCCCCTCTGAGTCCTGTCCCTGAGCTACTTACTTACCATATCGAAAATAAAATAGGAAATATGTTTTTTGCCTTGATATCTACCTTAAATCACATTGCTAATTGCATATTGTACTTGTTTGTAGCCTAAATCCTGAATTTAGCACCTGAAACTATAATTTTGCAACTTTTGGAAATGCCAGTAAAAACTTGGCTGTGCCAGGAAATTTTGGGTGTCATGTCAGTAAATTTCAATCTGGTGGGTTGGCAACACTGGTCTCACCTGGAAGTCAGAGGTGCCCCAAGCCAGAGGCCTGAGTCTGAGAGAAAGAAGCAGAGAGACAGGGTCTCACCCAGTAATAACATAAAAATGAAAATAATAATAATAATAATAGTAATGGCCAGAAAAGAAATACAGACTGTGCAAATTGCAGTGTTTCTTCACATTGGTGGTCAGTGGAAAAGTGCCCCCTTACATTGATGATCACTGAAAAAGTGTCCCCCTACATTGGTGGTCAGTGGGATATTGCCCCCTTACATTGGCGGTCAGCGGAACAGTGCCCCCTAACAGTGGGGGTAAAGTGCCCAGTTAGACTAGTGGTCAGTTTAGTGCTACCTTACATTAGTAGTAACCGCAGTTACTAGTCAGTGGGCGAAACACCCCATTGTATTAATGTAAAGCCCCCGTTACATTGGAGAAGATTTTCCACTACATTTGGCATCAGTGGCATGAATGCCCTCCTTACATGTGGTCACTTCTCTGAGAGGCAGAAATTGCTCAAGGAACCCCTAGCAAGCTCTGGAGGACCCCTGGTTGGGAAAGGATGCATTAGACAGTAGAGAACACTTACTGTATGTAAAGGAAAGCTAGATACACACTCTCCAATCTGATTGGAAATTATTGGTAAATCTAAAGATTCTAATAATAATGTTTCAATGGCTTTAGTACTTCCTAAGTTACTGACCCATGTGAAGTAAGCAGATCAGGAGTTACGAGTTTGCTCTTGACTTCTATGGTTGCTTACTTTTTCTAGGCCTTTGAGTCTATAATTACTAAAGGTGTTAATCCAGCATGGCAACCCAGCTTTCCGAGTACAAAAGTACATAAACATAATTAAAGGAAATTTCCAGTCAGACTTTTCTTTGTAGTTGTCAGGAAACAACCGTTGCCCCTGGAATTCGGGTCGGGAGGCCTGTGCGCGGGCGCATATGGCCAGCGCACGGACACACGGCCCATTTAAGCGGACAGCACCCTGCAACCAGTGCTGTCCTACAGCGTTTGTGTGTTTCAGAACGACCCGTTACCTGATTATCTGTTCCTGTGACCCGGCTTGTCTTGACCCTGCTTGATCTCTGCCTGCACTGGCCTCGGCTTCCACGACCACTCTTCTGCCTGCTCCCTTGTACCTTTGCTGCCAGCCTGTTAACAAACTCTGCCTGTGCCCGACTATTCTCCTGCCTGCTCCTTTTGTACTGCACCGCCAGCCAGTTGGCGACCCAGCCTGTACCACCATTCTGTCAACTAGCACGAGACCGGAGGAACCACTTCAGTTGTCACCGGTGACCAGCTAAACCCTCGTGCGATCCTAACCTCTGAACCACCTGTCTGCTCTACCAGGGGTTCGCGAATCAGGGTCGCAAGAGAGGTTACCCCTGCACAAGTCAGACTCCACCACCAGGTGCGTGACAGTAGTTTTGGATAAAACAGGAAAGTTTTTCATGTCCTTGTTGGGGATATTTCCTCAGACTTCATGTGTTGTCACTTTCCCACTTGG
Organism: Glandirana rugosa; assembly: GCA_018402905.1. Lineage (NCBI taxonomy): Eukaryota > Metazoa > Chordata > Amphibia > Anura > Ranidae > Glandirana > Glandirana rugosa. The sequence continues at coordinate 593,154 of BLSH010361799.1, forward strand.
AATACTAATCCCAATATAATCTGACAAAGGTTCTAACACTTTTCCCCTTTACGAAAGCAATCTTTTACTGCAATGTCCCCAATGGAAAGATTGTCTCTTAGTTACTGTCATAGTGTCCACACAGGATGTGAAAGTAAATATCCCCAATAGAGTCAAACACAGCATTTAAAGAGGAAGTAAACCCTGATGGGGTTTACTTCCTCTATATTCCCATGCAAAGTAGAAGCATAATGGGCTACTATGCATTGTATAGTAGCCCATTATGTGTCACTTACTTGCAAACGAAGACTGCTACGTCCAGCGATGTCCCCTGTGCAGGCAGCGTCCATCTTCAGCCCCTCTTCCTTCCGGGGCTGCGATCTCGATTCTGTGACTCATGGGAGCTGCCAGTCACAGCACGATCACAGTGAAGAAATGGCACGGAGGCCGTTTTTTCACTGCACATGTGCCGAAATGACGTTGGCACATCTAGTACACTGCATATCTCCTAAACCGTGCAGGTTTGGGAGATATGCAGGGAACCTACAGCTAAGCCTTATTATAGGCTTACCTGTAGGTTAAAGTGGTTGTCACAGGTTGACAACCACTTTAAGAGCTGATAAGGGTCACTTAAGCCTGGTACACACTGGGACACACTTTTTGTTCAACCCCTTGGGTTGAACAAAAAAAAATCTGTCAGCTCCGGTCGGAGTCATTATACTAACCATGCGAGGTAAGTTGAGGAATCTCCCCTGCTGAGCTGTTGTGTTCTGACAGGGCCCCCTCCCAGAACACTCCAAACAGCACTTTCTGCCATCGGCTAAGAGCACTGATTGGGAGTCAGTCGGATGATGGTTTTCTAGCATGCTCATCCCACAGAGTCTGGCCAAACGGCCGGCTTCTTTCGGACTGACCAACTTACACACGAGCCAAATGTCAGCTGTTTTCTTTTTAATCAGCCGTTGTCTCCCAACGTTCGGCCCATGTGTACCCTGGGTTTAGGCTGCTTACACACTGGTGGAGTCCACCAGTGGATCCACACACTGAGCTGGGGATCTCTCCGCTGATTCCCGCTGAGCAGGCGAATAACAGGTCTCCATTCCACTGATGCAGAGCGGACGCGGACACAACCCGCTGTTCTCTATGGGGCTGCCTGGCCATTTCCATCTGATCCACCAGACATATGGGGAATATATTCTCATCTGTCTGCTTTTAGTGGACAGGATCAGATCGGATGTTGGCGGGTATCAACAGACACATGTCTGTTGACATCCGCCGCTCCATAGAGAGCAATGGATGATCGATCTGTCCATCAGTGTGAAAGGCGCCTTACTGTTTTCAATTCAAAAACTAAAAATTAAAGTTATGGATCCACTTTCAGAAAATTGTAGATGTCTATTAGTCTGTCTAGTGATATAAAGGCTCGGGTTTCATAGACATTCCTTGCTCAGTCTTAGACAGACATAGACATTTTTTTACCTTACCTCCTCTGTGATGACAAAAAAAGGACAGTATATTTAATGGAGACTGTTTCCTATATTTATATTATGCTTACTTTTTAGACAATTTATGTAATGCCTTTAGACATACACAGTGTCTCATACATGAACTGATCAATCTCAGTAGTACAAACTCCCACCATCTGTTGCCAGACCAGGATTCTCCCAGATGGCTGTGCAAGTACATTTGGATAAATGTGTCTTTGCAATGGAATAATCATTAATTAGATAAAAAAAAAAGTCACAAATATTTACGCCTGTATCTGAACATATTATTTAAGGAAACTTGTCGGAGTAAATGTGTGTGTGTGTGTGTGTGTGGGGGGGGGGGGGGGGGGT